>BMAO01005773.1:0-15760 GCA_019973975.1 Trichonephila clavata
AAATGGAATAAGTAAACCCATTGATGAACTGAAGGAAAGTATTATTTTCCATAACCCCGACGTAATCGGGATACAAGAAACACACCTTCGTCCTCCGGACCGGTTCCGCATTCCAAATTACACTTGTCATAGAAGTGACCGTACAACACACAGAGGCCATTTTAGTTAAGAACTCTATCAAACACCACGCCATTTTAGAAAACACTCAAATTTTTGAAAACACAATGGTTTTCATCCATATAGGAAACAACACGGTTATTACTATGGCGTGTATTTACAAACCTCCACACGGCTATATTAATGTCACGGAACTTAATGCTATCCTCAACCATAACAACAAAGCCTTTCGTCCTCCGGACCGGTTCCGCATTCCAAATTACACTTGTCATAGAAGTGACCGTACAACACACAGAGGCGGGGGGACTGCCATTTTAGTTAAGAACTCTATCAAACACCACGCCATTTTAGAAAACACTCAAATTTTGGAAAACACAACGGTTTTCATCCATATAGGAAACAACACGGTTATTACTATGGCGTGTATTTACAAACCTCCACACGGCTATATTAATGTCACGGAACTTAATGCTATCCTCAACCATAACAACAAAGCCTTTCTCTTCGGCGATTTTAACGCTAAACACCCGAGTTGGAACCCTGGTAGATGCAACACTAACGGTAATATTCTTAGCTCTTGGGCCGCTGGCTCTTCTATTGATATTATCGCACCCGACACTCCAACACATTTCAATCACAATGCTCCAAACACTGTTTTAGACATCGGCTTTGCAGTTAACTTCTCCCACTCTAATGTGTTTACTATTAATGAACTTAGCAGTGACCACAATCCAGTTATTTTCGACTTCGTTACTAACTGTTATTTACCACCAATACTCCAAACACTTAAATCTACTAACTGGATTAAGTATCAAGAAATTCTACATCACAACATTTCAGGCAATCCTACGATAGATGATTTGGACCAAGCCGTTCAAAATTTCAGCAGTATGGTCTCAGATGCTATTAATACTTCCACTAGATTAATTAAAAACACACACCTCCGCTTTCCTATTAATATTCGAGAGCTTATTAAAACTAAAAATAGATTCAGAAAACTTTGGAATAACACGAGATACCCTCCCTATAAAAGGGAAGTCAATGCTCTCAATAGACAAATTAGGATAGAAATCAATGAACACAAAACAGGACCTGGAAAATTTTTCTCTTAACGCTTAATACTGAAGATAATTCTCTTTTTAATTTGCATAAGCGAATTACTAAGAAATTCACTCCAATCCCACCTCTTCATGGTCCAAGTGGGTTAGCTTATTCTGATTTCGAAAAAGCGGAGGCTTTTAAAGACACCTTTGAAGTCACTTTTCAGGAACCCTACAAGTGACGACAAGATTGAAGAAGTCGAAAATTTAGTGAATCACTATTTCGACAACTTCCCATCAGTCACACCACACCTCACTTCCCCCACCGAAGTTCGAGGCATTATTAAAAATCTTGCTAATAGGAAGTCAGCTGGCCCAGATCAAATTCCAAATATAGCATTAAAATATCTTCCGATTAAAGCTATTACACACCTAACTAAAATTTATAACAAATGCCTCATTGATTGTCACTTTCCTACACAGTGGAAAATAGCTAATGTAGTCATGCTGCCAAAATCAGGGCAAAACCACAAGTTTCCACAAGGCTTCAGACCAATTTCTCTACTTAATTGCACTGCTAAGGTATTCGAAAGAGTAATTTTAAATAGAATTAAAAATCACTGCAAAGCCATAGATTGCATTCCCCCGGAACAATGCGGTTTCCGGGAGGGCCACTCCACATTACATCAACTCATTCGTGTCATTAATATAATAAATGAAGGTTTTCTAAGTAAATTTTACACTGTCGGTGTCTTCTTAGATGTAAAAAGGGCATTCGACAAGATGTGGCATGATGGCCTCACTTACAAATTAATTAAACTTCAGTTCCGACTTTTTAATTAAAATGATTCATAACTATTTACACAATAGAACCTTTAGAGTTCGTGTAAATACTACTTTTTCAGACATAGGGAATTGCCTTTCTGGCGTCCCTCAGGGTTCTGTACTAAGTCTTCTGTACTTATACAACATATACACACACGATTTTCCCGATCACCCCACCGTGAGTACTTGTTTATTCGCAGACGACTGTGTGTGCGGCATTGACCCAGGATGTTAAACTCAATTACACTATCAATAATATGCAACGCTACCTCGACAAACTCGAGAAATGGCTTACAGACTGGAGGATAGCTATCAATGTTGATAAATCACAGGCTATTGTATTGAGGAAATGGGGCGTTATCGCCCCACAGACTGAACTCACACTCTTCGAAAACAACATTCAATGGGTCTCGGTTGTGCGTTACCTGGGTCTATACTTAGATAGTCGATTAACGTACAAACCTCACATAGATTATCTATCAGAAAAATTCTGGGGTAGAATTGCGCTAGCCATATCCCTTATTGGGAGAAGGTCGCCACTCTCTCTAGAGAATAAAGTCATCCTTCACAAGCGTATTTTGCGCCCAGTAATAACCTACGCTTGCCCCATCTGGGGCGCGGCGGCACCGACCCATACTAAACGAATCCAAACCATACAAAATAAAATTCTTAGAATCATTACTAACGCACCTTGGTACGTTAGGAATAGTGTCATACACAACGACTTACATATGGAGCCGATTGATAATTACATCACTAAACTGTCTAGAAACGTCTTTAGAAGCATAGAACATCCTGACAACCCACTTATTAAAGCACAAACATTGTTCACGTATCCTCATACTAAAGTTAATTTTGCATAGAAATCGTCTAAATGGGAGCTCCCCTTAAAACCGCCATAACTCTACAAAAAACACGTAAGTTACACATTGAATTACATCACACGCTTCCGCTACTCTATTTGAAACTGGGTCAGTTGAATTGTTGACGTTATTCTTCATTCCTCTCCCTGCGCCGCAGGCGACATAGGCGTTTTTTCGCCTCACCGATGATTCTTCCTCCACTCTCTGCCCCCTAAACGTTTTGACCCGAAAGGGTTATTCCGGACGGCTTTACCCCTATCATTCTGCCTCCCTGCGGGAGGCGTCTCTCGTCTAAGTGTTGTTCTTTTTCACCCTATCTTCAGGGATACTGGGTATAAGCAATTTTTGCTGGCACCCGACACATCTAATTTTCTTTTTTTTTCGTATATGGTATAAGTAAAAAATGCAGGAAATCTTTAATTTTTTGAACCGTTTGATTCGGAGAAATGTATACGACCACCGAAATCACTGTTTGTCCATTTTCAAATAAGCATTCTGCCGCACATACGTCCCCAATATCTTGAATAACAATACCCAATCCACTTGTTTGGGGATAATATCCATATGATTAGTCACAACATGTGAGTTCTGTTTGCGATAGATCGCAACACCAGCTGCGCTTCTTCTTTGATCTTAAAGTGAGAAAACAAAACAAAAACAAAGATCCTCCGAATGTAGGAGAAAAAAACAGAACATCAATGGGAGGGTAGGGAACAGACACCACCAAGCGCGCTGATCGGTCAAATTAAATAGCGCGCGCTCCCCCAACTTCCTGTTACGCATTTCCGTCCCTTTTCACGAAATCACTCCCACAAATCTCCAGCAATCGAGAGGAAAAATATTACACATCAAAAAGAGATTAAAAGCACGAATGATTTTCACTTTGAATTCAAGAAAAATAATTAAAATTAAGAAAAAGCTCAAACAATTAAATTTTTCTTTGTGTGAAAATAATTTTTTTCCTTTTAACCCCACTTAAACATATGAATATTATGGTTGCATTTTTTTTCAATAACAGGAATAATATTTTCTACCAATTTTGCTGCACTCCTCAATAAAGTTATTTTCAAATAAACAAAAATTTCGAAAAATTTATATTTTATTTATATCAAAAAGATTGAAAGTTAAAAAAAAATTATTTGTAACAAAATTTAATGTGTACATACAGTAGCGCACACAAAAATGTTTGGAAGCAGGGGGGGGGGGGTCCATTGTAGAAAGTTCCTCAACTCTATCATACCTCAAGATAACACCAGTTGATTCTTCTGATTTTGTCAATTTTGTTAACAAAAAACAGTAAAAAACAAAGTACTGGATTAATAATTAGCATTAATTAATAAAATAAATTGTTAATTGCAAGTACTTAATTTCATTTTGCATTTTATACATACTGGATTAGCATCAACTGAGAAAAACTTAAGGGCTTTCGAGGACTCCGGACCCCCAGGACACCCCTCCCCCTTCTTGTGTGCGCCCTTTTATACATATCTTTTCACTTTTTAGCAAAATTTTGAAATTTACGGAAAAGGAAATACACAAATGACGCATTTAAAATCTAAAAGTAAAGTATAAATTTGATTTCTTTTCGTGAAAATTTTAATTTTTTTCTGGCGAAATCAGTTTAGTAATTGTAATTCTTTCTTAATATTTATACGACGTTGAAAAAGAAAATGTGTAATACTTTTAAATTCGTTTTATAATTCAGTCTAAGAATCAGTGGCGTGCATATACCTCTTTTTTTTGGGGGGGGGGGAAGGGGTTATTCTAAAAAACATGTAGGCATAAGCTCTATGGCGAAAATTAAAAACTTGTTGGTCTAAGGAGGGGATTGAACCCCAAAACCCTCCCCTTGTGTGTGTATGTACGCCACTGCTAAGAATCATTGTAATGAATACATTCTCTTGAGTGAATATTAACGTCGCACTAATTAGCAACACGAGGGCTTTTGGCGACGGTCCGCGTAATTTTGAACCATGGTCAAGTGACGCGGACGACACCTGAGCTGGCCCCCCCCTCTCCTAACTACCACACCACACCAACGGAAGGACGTTTGAGCTCTCGACAGATTTAACGTGCATCGCTCCCCTACACGACGGATCTTTAGTGTACTAGGATCGAACTCATGACACGCTAGCCATGATCCGATGCCTAGACCACTCGGCCACCGCGGCCACGAATACATTCTCTTACACTTGCAGTTAATGGGGAATCCCAATAAGTTGGATTTAGATACACAAAAAATTGCTATACTTATATTATAACTCTATTTAAAAAAATAAATCGATTTGAGTTTGATCTATATAGAAAAACAGACTATTGAATTGATTTCATTGCAATATAATTAAAATAATCTTTACTATCTGGATTGAAATTAAAGTTTTGTCTGAAATTATAAAGTCAAGATGTCCATCTTACTTAATTAATATACTTTCTTTTTATTATGATCTTCCTTTGAAAATATTGGAGTAATGAAATTCAATAACATTTGTATTCAATTTTCTTGTTGATAGTTAGTGTTCCAAAGTAAGAGAAAAAATTTTCCTTCTTTCTTGTAGCAAGCTCTTACAGCAAGTTTTCCTCATTCTGAAGCACAATTATTCCTGCATTAAAAATTCAATAATGAAGTAAATTTGACAATATCAATTAACTTGGAAACTGCTCGGTAATTATTGCAAATTTGAATTTTTATGCAGCTTTCGCTGCCAACAATACTCTTAAAAATGAATTTTTTTCAAATTATACATAGTTTATTAACTAAAAAATGAAATAAACAATTTTAAATGTATTTAAATAATAAAAACTACAAAGCCCCATTAATTTTAAAAATAAAATTTCAGAAAACATGTAGCACACGAACGTATATTTTTTGCGGCATTTTTTGAAAAGAAAAAAAAAATGAATATAGAATTTTTTAGAAATATTCCCAAATTTTATATTGGAAAGATAGCTGCATACTGTGGCAGAATCTAAATAAGCCAGTAACAGCCTCCGGACAGGAGAGATCCATTTTGTCTAGTTGTAAGTTACGCGCTTACGAATCGGAAGGTACCGAGTTCAAACCACCGATATGTTTATCAAATAAATATTTTGTAGCCCTAAAAAAATTTATGTGCATAAAAATGAGCTCAAACAAGCATTGTTAATGAGGCAAAAACTGTGTAGTGTTTTTGCAATTGCAAACAAATATTTTTGTGTCATTTTCTAAAATCTTTTCACAGAATCAACGGAAGTACCTTAACTCGCGATCACTCGCGCTGGGTGTTCTCTACACCCCGGCTATAATATAAAGTTAATGTATTTTAAAATGAAAATTTCGTAGGTTAGTTTAAATTAATATTAGTCTCATTTTTATGCAATAAATTTAATAATTTTATTTTTAAAATCAGAAAACAACTTGTACTTTATAAAAATGTATCATAATTGACTAAATTTTTTTTTCATATTTAAATACACATGTTAAAAGTTTGGGGTGTTCTCTACACCCCGCGAGTAACGACGATAGCAAAAACAGGCGCGAGTGACCGCGGGTTAAGAAATTAATTGTGTGTTACCAAAAGAAAGCCCATTTTGATACAGAGCTCATAATCAATGTATATATGGACATACGCAACCATTTATTGATTATTTTGTATATTAATATGATGTGAGATACAAAATGCATAACACATTCACAACAAAAAAAATCTATCTGATTTCTGAACTATTAAGATGACTTTAAAAGTCAGAAAAAATAAAGCTAAAAACAGATAAACATGACTCGGCATTAAACTCACAACATTAACTTGAAGTACGATTACTACGACAGCAAATGTCGGAGAAGACACCACATTTAGCGGTAGTGAGTACCAATTTATAAGCCCTTGACGACAACACTGACAGTTTCTTTTCTAAAATTGTTTGCATTAATATAGACTATGTGGTGTCCCGACAAGAAGGATTTCATCGTATCAAGTTTGCTTTGATGACAACCATTTGCTGGCATAATAAACAAATTTCATTGAATCAAAGAGAAAAAAAAAATTTGTATATAAGCGTTGTAAAAAAATTTTTTGTTGTATCAAAATTTTTTCACTATTTCCAACAAAAGTTCCATTCAAAATTACAAAAAATCAAATTATCAGAGAAATTTTTGTTAATTCTAACAAATCTTTTCTGTCAATGCAAAACAATATATTTATATCATTTTAATTTTAGGTTTGGGAACTACACTTTGCGGATGATGAAATACGAAGAAACACAGAAGCTTATGATGAAAAAACTGGGGAGAAAATATGAGTTGCTTGAAAACAATCCCAGAACTTTCCCCCCAAATATATTTCAAACTCTACGAATCCTATTCAAGAATGTTCTGGGCAGAGACTGCAAAGATTAGTGAGATAAATACTGTTGCGTGTGTGTGATGTTATAAAATAATATTCTGAAGTCTTAGAATGGTCTTTTTCCTGGATTTATTGGTAACAATAACTTTCAACAATAATTTTTACAATCTTTAACAAATTAAATCAAGTTACAGTTATTAGACTGAAATAATAAAGATAATAAATTCTAATATTCGAGATAAAAATCCTAGTAAACAATGGCACCTGGTACGCCAAAAGAAGAATTTGAAAAAGTAAAATCATTTACGTTACTTCCAAAATTAGTTGAGTGTTTAAATGCAGAGAAGCTTCAGAATATATGGACTGTTGTTAAAATGATCTAGTAATAATTATGATGCTAGACACAACGCTATCTCCTGTTGTTAAAGCATCAGTGATTATAAATAAAGAATTAGATTTGTCAATACACATAGGTCACACAAAAATAGGTCCACTTGGTAAGTACAAATTTCCTCTAAAAGTTAATAATGTTATTGTTGTAAATAAAATATTACATGAACTGGTTCTCAGAGTAGAAATGAAAAGCTCCCATGATTTTCCTACAAGATTTGGTTTTATTGTTAATCTTTTAAAAAGTATCTTTTCAGATTTAGATGATGATAAAAAAAAATTGTACTCCCATTTCTTAATTGACCAGCTCAAATGTTTAACCTGTTACAAGTTTTCTTTGTATATTACAATCTATATCTCCTCTTGCCTATAAATTTTTAAGAAATTCAGGATATCTCAATATTCTCCATCCTAGAACTTTGCACAAACTTTGTTCATTTTTAAAAACTAATCCTCAAACAGAACAATCAAATGAAAACTTTTTAGCATACATGAAGAAAAAAAAAGTAAACATCCTAAAATCTGTTGACAAAACTGACATACTGATGCTTGACAAAATCTATTTAAAACTATATTTAGATTTTAAAGGGGGTAATATTCTTGGGATGGCTTATAAGAATGAACAAGCTGCTACTTCAGCATATGTGCTTTCTCCTCTTAAGGCTCCCGGTGACACGCCACCACGAAAACCCGAGTGTAATGTTAATCCTATGAAGTTTCTTATAATTCAATTTACGTCTAAGGTATTGCTTTTAACTGTATGAAACAAAATGCATCCTAAAGATCAAAAAAAAATTAACGTTTCTCTTGATTTCGATTTTTTAAAAAAAATTTCTAAATATTTTTAAATATTTATTAAAAGCTTGAAAATTTACATTTAGTGCGTAGAAACGATCATAAAAATATTTTCAATTATCGGATAAAAAAAGTAAAAACTCGGTAACCCTTTATTTTTAATGCTCTTTCAAACGCATATACTTTAAAATTTTTAAACTAATTTATTTGCCAGTAATTAAATAAGTTATCATTGCATATTTGGAATGAGGGGAAAGTAAACTTGTAACTCCGCCTTCTTGCGGAAGGATACATGAAATTTTCCCTGCGTTCCCTTGGTGAAAGGTGGCCATTTATGACTCTTCGGTGGATTGTGTAACAGAGATGTTTTCCCCCCGAAAATGGGTCTTGTTTTCTAAGAATCTATAGGCATTCAAGATACTATTTACAATTACATCATTCTTTGGAAAGTTAGTCTCTGCTTGAAAATAACTACAAATACGTTTTGTACAAAAAGCTATCCTCTGTTTTTTACTCTACCTTTCTTGAAATTATTTATATGTACTAAATAAGTTTTATTTTATTAATAATTAAAATGAACAATTAATATTTATTAAATGCATTTGAATTGTCAGGATAAAGTGAATCAGTTTTCGCATTGTTTTCTTACATATCTCCAAAATTGAAATTCATATGTTTTTTTCCAAGTTTAAGTTATTTGAATATCAGCTGTTTTAAAACTTATTTTGCACAGTTTATTTCAGTTATTAAATAAAATGGATCATCGTCGCAGCTTCAAAAAAAATTATTTCTTTCGGCTAAACGAAAAAAGAATATAGGACAGAATTTCAGGAATTGAAAAGTAAAGTGTGTATTTCTTTTTTCTAAGTTCTTGTTCCGCTGTTCATTTCAAATATTGTGAAAGTTTCCACATACTAAATAGATTTATTGATCATCGCATTTTAAATAAGATTCAAATATTCCGAAGATGAAATACCATTGATTTAAAATAAATCAGAAAGTTTTCCATTATTTTAAGAATATTTTTAGTAACATTAATAGTTTCTTCTTAAAACATATAAATTTCAATTAATTTATTTACTATTGCTACTGATGTTTTTATTCCATTTTTATTTCCTTCACTGAAAATTCAACTTAGAAATAACATTGCAGAAATTTTCTTTTAAATTTCTGTCTGGAAAGCAGTATCTACATTTTGCATTTTCATTTATACATGTGTTTCATATATTATTCAAGATAACTCATCAATGCTTTTTTTTAAAAATGAATTCTAAGTTAATGCGCTATGAAGAATACACTGCAAGTACAAATACAGGCAAATAGTTCCACAATTTTAAAGTTCAAGCCCAACACCACTAAAGACCCACCGTGTAGGGATACACGTTAAATCTGTCGAGAGCTCAAACGTCCTTTCTTTAGTGTGGTAGTTAGTATATGAGGTGCTATCTCAGGTGTCATCCTCGTCACTTGACCATGGTTCAAAATTACGAGGTCCGTTACCAAAAGCTCTCGTGTAGCTGAACAGTGTGACGTTAATATTCACTCACTCCGCAATTTGAATGTTTGACATCTGAGGAATTATAGAGATTTCCCCCAAAAATCCCGGGAAATTCTGATTGGAATGCAGTTGTACGAAAACACTTTCTAGTTCTAGGGGTTCCAGAAAAACACTTTCAAGTTCAAAGGGTTCCTTGAGTTGAAAAAGTTTGAAGACCACTGCTCTAGAGCCCTATATGTTATTTGCAACAGACTTCGTAATTCTAAGCCAAGGGTGGCCAACCAGCGGCCTTGAATAATTTTGCGGCCCTCGAGATTCATTACAAAATACGATTATTTTGTACAATATTTTTGTTTTTAATGTAGTGTTTTGTAACAAATATACTTCATAACTGTTTCTATTTTATTACCTTTCTTTTATTTTAATACATTCTTAGAAGTGTGCGGTATTGCTGCGCAGCATCACACTCGATTCCTGTAACTCCATCGCGCTGCCTATTGCTAGAATTAGACATATTTGATCCTTGCATTATTATTATAAATTATCTATGCTTGTATAGATGAAAAATAATGAAATCAATAATAATTCATTCCGTTTTAAATGTTCATTCCAATAAATGTTTGTGATGGTCTAAATACAATATAAAGATATATAATTTTTGTTTGCAGCCCGCAGGATTATAATGTTTTTCCGAAGTGGCCCGCAAGGTCATTTGAGTTGGCCATCCCTGTTCTAAGCCAAGATCGGATAGCGAGAATGACACTTGAGTTTACAGTTTCTTTGTATTCTTCATGACCTTTTTTGAACTTGGGAATCTCGCGTCTTTAGTCATTATGATATATAATCCTCCACGGTTTTAAATGCTGATTTAAATTCTTTTTATTGTTTTTTATAAAATATATTGCTGGTTTCTGTTTGTGATTTTAAAAATATAACATTAGTGTGATAAATAAGAAAAATATTTAGTATGACTGGTGAAAAAAGTTAATTGAAATTAAAATCTGGAATACAATAGCTTTAAAACGATTTTGTGATTTGCCGAGACGGGTAAATCCAGAGCAGAATGTATGCGAGATTTTCGACAAAAGAAACGTGAGAAAAAAATTAAAAACTGGAGGAGTACAGCCGAAAAGAATTGCTCAAAATTCAACTCAACGCAGCAGGGACTTTTTTTTTGTGCAACGAACACAAATATCTTAGAAACATTAGCGGCCGAACCAATTACTGCTTTACCAAATCTGTTTGTCAGTCAGGTAACTTTACGATTGTCCGCTCATAGCTTTTTTGAATGATGAGCTCAAGCTCTAAATGAACACAAACCGAAATATATCGACAACTAACAGTGGTACTGTTATTGACGTTGTTTCTCAAAGGTTATTAAATACTTTGAAATCTCAAGTATATGTGTCATATTTTAGTCATCATAATTCTATTGTGTGTGTGTCTTCCCCAAATTGAACAAGAATATTTATTTTTGATAAAAAATTACATGACTCTTTGTGTTAATTAAATAAAATTTTCAAAAAAGATAAAATTATTCGATAGAAAATTATTTCCAATCATACCCGATTAATTTTTTTCAGGATTTATGTTACTATTGCGTATTTACCAGGATAACATGTCAGACGTTACACATCATATGCGACTACTGTAAGACTCGTTCCTTTTTTTTTGTAACTGAATTTATATTAGAAATTCCAACGCTAAAAATGTTCTTCCAAAAAATTGTGTTGGTCCCAAAACCAATACTCAATATACTTTATCAGTGGCGTAGCTAGATATCCAAAGGCCTTGGTGCAAAAAAAAGAGAGAATATTGGTGGAGTTTTATTAATTAAAAATATATTAGTATTTTAGATATGTATATATATACAAAGCTGATTCACATCAGCCCTGTGTCAAGCTCTGCAGAACATAGGAAAGCAAAGCTACAAACTACTTACATGTATGCATATGAGTTTCCTTGTGAATTTAGTGATTACCCAGGTTCGATTTGACATGTGATAGACAGGAAATGATAAAAAGAATATGCACAAACAAGAAAATATACAAAATTATTATAATTATTTAAAATAAAACACACGAAAAAACAGAGGAGGGGGGTCAAAATTACATCAGTCTGTTGCAGATACCAGATTGTGAAACATTGAAAATAGCTTATTATGAATCATATTGTTATAAAAAACAAAATGACCAAGAAGAAATAGCTTCCTGTGTAGTTTTTTTAAAATTCGAAGGTAAACAAACGTATCTATGTATCTATGTGCGTCTATCTTCTCACGAACAGCACCACGCAGAAAGTCGCGGAAGGTACCAAAAGATCGGGAATTTTCCGGGGAAGCCGTATTGCCTATTTATATTCCGATATTGTAATTAGTTAAAAAGATATTAATTAAAAACCTTAAAACGCCGAATTGTTTTACTCCTGCCGGTTGCTTACTTGGCGGAACTTCCCTTCCGTTTCGGCCGAGCGGTAATCTTACGTTTTCCACCATATTAAAATTGTCATCCGATTTTCGGTGTCCAAATTAGACAAAAAATAATTACAGAATCGGAAAGATCATTTATTTCGCCACAACACGGTGTAATTTTTTTTGTAAAATAACGATATTTTCTATTTTTTTCGAATTTTTTAAAATAGTGTTAAAACTGATGCGTTTTTATGAAAATTATTTCTAAATCGTTGGGTATGAATTACTTTTCGTGTTATTAAATCGATATTCTACACTAATTAACGTCAAGCCTTTCTCTTTTAGATCCATTCATTTAAAAAATAAAATTCCCAACACTTTTTTTTTTTAAAGAATTTTTAAAAAGTAGTCTTAATTTTTACTTCACATTGAATAGCTTCGTCATTTATGAAGGTAATCTCACAAAACCTTTTTCCCGTGTGTACAGTAATATTATCCGTAACATATACGAAGATTGAAAAAATTGCTTCAAAATTACGGATCCCCTCAATTAAAAATTGAATTCAATTTGAATTTCCCATTCTTTAGTATTGCCTATTTTCTCTTCCGGTGCATGGCTCGATAGCGTGGTTGTCTAGAGCGCGTTGCTTTCACAAAACATCTAAGTCTTTCTTGTGTCTAGGTTCGAATCTACAGTATTTGATTTTGTTCGTTTCTGCTTATTTTTCCCGCGTAAATTAATTTTACTGATAAATACTTATTTTAACATGATCCTCTGTTATTTTAATGTACTTTTCATTTTTTTTTTTTTTTTTTTTTGCCTTCAAAAAGGTTTTTTTCTGATTTTTAATCATTCAAAGTAATTTCTATCTTTTTCAACAATTCGATTTTGTTCATTTCTGCTTATTTTTCCCACCCGTAAATTAATTCTCTCTTCTTCAATGATTGAATTCACTTGCTGCATCCAAACTGATCTGAAATTTACTTCATTTTCAGTGCTGCCATTATGTAAGCAAATGGTATGACACAATTAATTGCTAAATGAGCATTTTTAATCAATTTTATTAAAAATAATTAATAAGTTAGTTTTGTATAATATAATTTTTTCCGCAGATACGTGTTTAAATAATTTTAACACAGAGTGGAATGAAAAACTATAAAATTAAAATTAAAAAAATTAAATGTTTTTATCAAATAAAATTATTTTCTTTTTGAAAGTTTTTTTCAGTGAATGTTGGCATATAACTAGGTTTTCCCCCAAAGGTGGATTTTTAACACTTATATATGTTTAATCAAACATCCAAACGTTTCAAGAGCTATCTGTAGAATTTTTTTTATTAGTATTTATTGATAATGGATTTAAATTAATATATTTTTTTAAAATTAAAATGCATTCACAATGCATTTCTGAGATTCATTTAAAATATTTATCAGTATCGAAATTTTTGTTCTCTTTCATAAAACTTATAGTGTACTTTAAAATAATGCGTAATTGCATGAAACTTTTTTCCCCCCGTGTCAAATATTTCTAAAAATTCTCACAATTTTACTTCAAGAATTAAAATAGTAGTGAAATTTTTAATTTGAAAAATTTATACTTCCTGTCTTTTTTTCAGCACACAACTATTTTTAAAAAGGCTACAGTTTCGTTTCCGGGAAAAAACTATTTTTCTTTAAAGAATTTTATAGAAAAAAAAACAATTTTTTTTTTTATTTTACAAAACAATGCTGTTTTGCATATTTAATGATTTTTTCTCTTCCCGTGTGTCGATTTCGTTTAAAAATTACGGATTTTAAAGATTTCTTTTTGTGATTTTCATAAAATAAAGTTTTTGCGAGAAATAATACAAGCATTATTTTTGTAACCTTTTTTCTTTAAAAATTATTGTTGTTTCCAATCAATTGTGAAAACTTGGAATTTTCAATTAACCCTCTGAGTGTTCATCCGTGTCCTGAAAAATCATTCCGAAAGCGTTTACTTCTTTTTTGAGAAATCCTTCGAAAGTGCAACACATTTAATTCCTTTCCCCTTTAAAGTTAGCGGGAGGTCTACAGGGAAAGATTTTATTACTCAGCTCGGCCTCTTTGTTGCTTTAAAACCGGGAGAAAACTCGTCCACAGCTGTGACGTTGCCTTGTGCGAATTTTGGGTGGAAAAAGCGGGTCCGCGGGGTTGTTTGATCGGTCAAGTCACAATAAAAGTGAAGAGTTAAAAAAAAACTCGAAAGAAAGAAACTTGTTACAAAAGTTGAAAAATACTTGTTTATTTTAAACAAAACAAAATTTAAAAAAATTAATTTAAGAAAAATAAACTATTTTGGACTAACGATTTGAGCCAGGAAAAAGTACCTTGTATTTATTGTGGAATATGAGACTAAGAAAACACAAATACATCGTAATGTTTTTTAAAAAGTAACTATGTAAAAAAGAGTAAAAGTGACCATCTCTCTCTCTCTTTTTAAACAATAACAGAATAAATGAAGTATCGTTACATACGACGATTATGTTTATGAAATGAAATCAATCTTCCTCTATTCAATTATATTTTAAATTTAAAGTAACATAAAGAGGGATTTCAATACTTTTAATTTATATATATTCTAATCCTATAAATGATGATTTTATGTTAAATTAATTTTTCGGAAAAAATCTAAATTTTATTTCATAGTCAAACAATTTGTACTAAACAAAAATACCTTCTTTACATAGGCATTTGTGACGGAGCAAAAAGCAAATTTAGTCAAATTTTTTATTTTTATTTTAATGGGAATATATTTTTCTTCAAAATGGTAAAAGTATTTCTAACCATTTTCTATTAAAATTTAATTTTTATTTTTCTGTTTCTTTAGTGTTAAACGGAAAATTCACCGATAAATACAACTTTCACACAATTCAATCATTACAAATTCTAATGAGAAAAAAACTTCTCCCAATTAATTTTGTCTTTCAAAACAGTACACTTAAAACAATTTTGCTCAGTGAAGCTAACCGACAATTCCGCAGTGTATTCATATTAATTTTTTTAAAAAAAATAACATTCGGAAATGCTGTATTCAATTTTTTGAGTATAAAAAATAATGCCTGCTGTGGAGAAGACAGAGAATGAGATGTGATGTATGGTTTTGAAAGAATGTTTTCGTATATGTAGAGTATTTTTGAAAATTTAAATATCACCAAAGCTGATCATATGATTGTAAATGAGTCTTATTTTAGAATGTGAGCTGTGGGGTATCAAAATAAACATTTTACTTTTAAATAGCCAAGGAGTTTATTCTCAATATCCTCTTCATAAAATTGCTTACAACTTTTATTCAAATTGTAAAGGAACTGAAATATAAATATCTGACTTACTCCAGTCAAAAATATTCATATTATGTGAAAATACTGTTCCTCCACTTATTTAAGTACGTTTATAAGCTATAGCCCAAAGCAATATTTTATTTTTATAAACGAGGCACAAAAAGTCAGTTATAAAAATATAATTTTCATTTTAGACATATAAAC
>BMAO01005774.1:0-29719 GCA_019973975.1 Trichonephila clavata
CACCACTGAAGACCCGCCGTGTAGGGGCGCAATGCACGTCAAATCTGTGAGAGCTCAAAATCCTCCCGTTGGTGTGGTAGTTAGGAGGGGATGCCAGCTCTGGCGTCGTCCTCGTCACTTGACCATGGTTCAAAATTACGAGGTTCGTCTCCAAAAGCCCTCGTCTGAACAGTGCGACGTTAATATTCACTCACGCAGAACAGAGGAAAGTAAAGCCACATACAACTTACAGGTATGTGTATGAGTTTCCTGAGTAAACTTTAGTGAGATTACCCAGGTTCGATTTAACACGGGATAGACCAGGAAACGATACAAAAAATAAGCATGAAAATGATACAATATTATAATTATTTTTAAAAAACACCCCTGCAAAAGTGGGAGTGGGACAAAATTACATAAATCTATTTATTACAGATACGAGTTGTGGCGAAATACTCGAAGAGAAAATAGCTTATTATGAATAATACTGTTATTAAAAAAATTACCAAGAAGAAATAGCTTCTGTGTAAGTTTAAGACGCATTTTTCATGGAACCTGAAGCTTATTTTCAAGTAACACTTGAAAAAATGAAAAAAATGAAAAATAACATAAATTTTCAATAAGTAAATTCGCAACATCATATACACAAAGGAAAGGAAAGAGAGGCCCCTGACCACTCCAAGGTGTTCTCTCTCAAAATTGGGGTGGAACCGAGCCAAATCGTACTGTCACCTACATGTACTCAAAGCTACGGCTAACGACAGGCGTACAGTCTAGCCAATGCCATGATGAATATCGTGGGCCTCGATCTGACTACGTCAGACAGGTGGCATTAGTAACAATAACAAGGAAAGGAAGGATTTTCTCTCTGAATTGTTTAAATTTGTTTTTAATTTTAAGAAATACTTAAATAGCAGATAAATTTAAAATTTTAGGTTTTTTTTCAGAATACACAAGCATTCTTCGTTTTCAAATTTTATAAAAGAATGTAGAACTATAATGTACATCCTTCAAAAGTAATCTAGTGAAAAAGGAAGAAAGCCAATCAGTTTTTATTCTTTTTGTGTCCATACTTTTTGCTATTGAAAAAAATTGAATATTCCATAACAAAATTTTCTTTGATGCTTTAAAGTTTTACTTAACAGGAAAAAAAAGTGAAAAATAAAACTTCATATGCATTTTCAAAATTAGCTTCAAAAATTTCCCCTTCATTTTGTTACAAGTAATCGTGAATCGCAATACAATCAACATCATATGTACCAAATATTCACATGCACACAGAAATTTGTAAAATCAAGAAGCTCCAAACAGGGTTATGCATGACAAATATTTATATCTTATTTTCGAAACATGTAATTAAAAGATTTTAAAAGTACAAATTTTATGTTTTATTTAGAAATTAAAGATGCAAAATCTTACATAAAAGTTCTTAAAAATCAATGCTGAAGCACGCATAAAATACTTTGCAATAGTAAAATTCAAACATTTTAATTAATAAAACTGAACCGTAAAAAATATGTTATACAAAATTTATAAACACATTTCTGTTAAATTATATCTAGCAAAAAGTTTAAGTGAACATTTCGTATATAAATATAGATGCGATTTTTTTAAGATGAGCACTATATTTTTTCCCTTAGAATACATACGAAAACTTAGGGCTTCTCAGATTTTATAAATTTGGTTGTAATGGGCTTACAAAGGAAGGGCGGTCATCTATAAAGTTTTTTAAGTACCACCAATTGTCTCATGGAAAATATTAGGGACCCTTTATAAAGTCTGGTTTTAAGCCCCAAGCCGGATCTTACAAAGGATTACTTATTCGACATCAGTCAGTCTATATGGGGCCCCTTGAATCCTGGGCCTCCTGCGATGCGGAGGTATACTTTAAGCCACTGAGTACTACTAACATTTTTAAAAAAAATATATATAAAATATATTTTGACGGATTTAAGTATTAAATAAATGGAATTAACTGATTAAATTTGATGTTTTGTGAAAAGTAGTGAAAAATAAATTAGCAGCTCGCATCAATAGGATGACGTTTACTGTAACGACCATTAATTAAAAAAATTGAAGTTAATTTATTATTTTCAAGTCAAAATGTTAACATTCGTCAAAAACGTTTATATTCTGGATAATCTGTGCATGTTTTCACTAAATATTTCAACGTGGTTGACAATATCATATGGAATGCATACATTTATTCCTAATAATGTAAATGAAAATGACTTTCGTATTATATGCTGCATAAATTTGTAAGTCAGAAAATTTTAGTTTATTACAGTAAAGTATTTATACTATTTAAGGGATTTTCTCAAAATTTCTTCCTTGAATTACTGATTTCAATACACATAACATATTCATTAAAGGTAATATTAGTACTATAAATAAATGGTTTGGAATCACAAACAACTGAAAATTTTAATTTGGATAGGCGACGCAGTACCTCGAATTTCTGAAATGCTAGTGACAAATATGTTACACGTATCTCGTTTCTCCCATCCATATTACGCCGTCTAAGGATTGCAAGGATCAATTTCGTTTAATATGAAGCATACTACGATATTCAAAACAAAGGGTCGTGAAATGAAATCAAGATTCGAAACCATAGCACATTTTTTTTTAGCCTGACCATAACCCAAATATAAATTCTAATGCAAGCAAATGAATATAAAAATTGCAATAAAACTTTCTAAACCTGATGAATTTTATAGAAACAGGTATGAAATGAAATAACTGGGAGTTTGTGAAATTCATATATAGGATGAAATCATTTTAATACAATTTATGTGTTTTTCCAATCGAAAAAAAACCTTTTTATAATACTGAATTATCTAATGCCTTAAATTCATTTCATTTTAATTTTTTTTAAAAAAACTTTCTTTTATATATTAGAAAATTACATTTAATGACAGATTCCAGTAATATCATGAAATAATTTTTTTAAATAACACTGAGACTTCGACATTTATATAAGTGGCGTTCGAGATCTGATTCCAATACAAAGACAGAGACGGATTAAGTTAGTTGGAGGACCCTGGCGGTAAAAGGTTTGAGGCCCATGAATTCAAGAGTAATAAACTAAAATAGTGAAAAGGTTCGTTAAACTTAAAATCTCGTAATAAAATGTATAGCTATATAAAAACTCAATTGCTCAAGATAAACCTTAACTTTAAAAAAATTGGAAATTAAAACTTGGAATTTCGGATAATATGTCAACTGGCTACATGTGATGACCATCGTGCTTATATAGGCCTAGTCGATTTGTGCAATTGTAAGTCATACACATTTATTTGTTTGGGATTTGTACGAATATTTGACAACGTATGCTACGCACTGTTTACTTTTATGCGTCATAGTTGGGGCCTACATTTGTGCAGAGGCTCAGGGTCTACTTTTGCGAAAGGGCCCAGGGCCCCAAGAAGTCTAAAGACATCCCTGCTTACTGTACTAAATATAAAGATGTATAAATGTGCTGTGTGTGAAGCCTTCTGTGCGTATAAATTGTACAAATCTTGTGGTAAGAATTGATCAAGTTTAGAGCCCCTGGCGGCCATCCAGCCGCTTAATCCACTTCTGCAAAAAGGCCTTAATTTATCAGACTCTAACTAGGTCTGGGCCTATAGTATTTGTATCTCGTGAAGAAAGATTACCAAAGAAATTCAAAATTGAAAGATTTGCTAGATTTCTAAGCAAAACGATGTTTGATATCAGTGGCGTAATGTACGCTCCCGCAACGTGTGTGTGTGGGGGGGGGGAGCCCAGTGTGTTACGGTTTTGCAATTCTTTGTAAGATATGGCTTGGGGCCCAAAATCTGATTTTGCATGGAGGCCCTAATATTCTACGTAACGCCATTGTTAACTAGTAAATTTTTTTCATCAGATTATTTTCCCAAAACTCAATAAATGTTTTGTTTTTCAAAAAATTTAAAATTTTGCAATAAATTTCATTAAGTTCTTATGAATGTTTTTGTTTCATTGATTTTTATTAGATACATGAATATTTAGATCTATATAAATAAAATGTACTCTAATAAACTTAATTTTGGTGAAATATGTTTGTTTTTTTACTATATCCTTTAACACGAAAAAATATTTCATTTCCAAAATAATCAGTTTCGTGTTAAACAATTTTCACCGTATTCGGAAATATACGTATTTTTTAAAAAAAAAAAAGATTAAAAAACAAAAATATTAACAGCTAAACTAGTTTCATGAAAATTTTTATGTTATTGTATATGTTTGATTTTCCTGTGCACAAAATTGTCTGTACTTCATAATATTTAGTATTTTGGATAGCTAACCCTTCTAGCAAAGTAGACATGTTTTTTAGAACTTATAAATAATATTGTGCGTATCTCATTACTTGGTACCATCCGAAACATTTTTCAAATGATTTACTACTTGCTAGCGTTTCAAAATTTGAACATACGTTAAATAATTTTTTATATATTAATAAGAAAAGTTTTTCTTAGGATTATAAAAAGATATTGATGTATTATATGAAATGCAATTTTGCTGTATTTTTACCACTTGTAAAAATGATCTAACTGTATTTAACAATTGTTAATATTCTAACACATGGAATTTTATTGCAAAGCTTTATAAAATATTTTGCTTATTCAATTTTATGTGAACGCAGGAAAAAATATGAAAAATACTTTTTGAACTTTACATAGAAATTTCTTCACTAAATTCCGACGTTTTTCTTTATAATTGCATAGTTAATTTCAGCTTATATTTGATTCAAATTATTTTATGATAGATATATTTTTAATGCGTATTTACATTCTTATAAAAACTTTGCTTCGTTTATGTATCTGATTTTCCCCTTATGATGTGTAGGAAATTTTTTTATCTTTAATCATTTCAACTGTTTTACAGATAAATCAATTGAGGAAGAAAATATTGCTGTTCTCAGTATAACTATAGATCTATGTCACGCGGTAGTCTTTCAGACCACACCTCTCTAAGCCCCGATACTGTTGAACCACTTTGACCAGATGCCTCCAATAAATGTCAAAAGTAAATCTCTCATTCCCTTTTCCGAGAAGAAGGCAATCAGACTTTATGTCTCCGCCTTTCATCTTTGGAATCCCGCACCCCTAAATCAGGGGTCCGCAGCACATAATTGCTTATTTCACAGCCAAATCTTGAAAAGCGGTTTACTTCAAGGTTTAGGTGATTTAAACATCCCTAATAGAATTATTAGCCATTTTAACTCGTTTGGAATTATCCAATTAATATTATACGCATATTGTTGCAATGAACATAAAATCATTTCGCTAAAACAATGTCCCCCCCCCTTCTTTTTAAACCTAGAAACGATTTATAAAGGTCTATATTTTGTTTTTATAAATGTTAAGCTTAGGGTGCATAGTGATATCAGTAAGGAAGTTTTTAATTTGTTTTTTTAGCCCAAACCTTATCAGGTATATATATATGCTGACAATGTTTTAAATTGATCGATTGGGTCATGGAGCAACACAGGTTTCTAATTTTACTAATTTCATGGTATTCAATTGTTATTTTATGCATTTTTTATACTAAGCAAATTTTTTCAACATTTCTTTATTTTATTGCTGATCAATAAACTGAATTCAATAGTTAAATATTAAAAAAAACCCGAAATTTCGGAGATATTTATCGGATAAATTTTAATAAATAAGGTGTTGTTTGAATTCTTTTTTATAATCATCAGACAAATCTTTGAAAAACATGCCCTGCCTTTCCAAAATTTTTATTAAATCCCGTCAGAATTTATTAAAAAATGTACAGCTCTTTCTAATATGAGATTGTTGTGATCGTTCCTGAGTTTCTCTCAATTTACTATCAAGCAAATTTTTTCTTGTTACACACATCCGAGCCTGTTTTGTATTTCGTTTTACATATGTTTCATTACTGAAATTAATAAATGCATTTCTTTCATTCATCTCACAATAATTGAAATATATCATTAGAATACTAAAGTATATTATTGCGAATCTTTTATTTTGCAGCAATATCTTCTTTAATTTCAAATAAAACCCTCCCAAGATTAATAGTTCTACGGAATTTCATCCTTTTAGTAAAATAAAATATTAGTATAATAATATAAAATTATTTTAATGCATTTTTTTAAAAATCAGAACGATGTGATTGTCAAAAAGATCACCAAAGAAAAATAGAAGTCTTTATGCAAGTTTGAATAAGAGTAATAGTAGCAATTGAGACAGAGACATTAACAAACTTTTTTACGAGGTCCAATAAAAAGCTATCTTTCTATTTTAATGCGACTGATTTAATCTATCGATGTAAGATCGCTATTTGTTATGTGAAGCCTCAATTCATCAATTAGCTGCAGGTTTTATATATTTCTGAAAGTCTTCAAAAGTTAGCACATCCGGAAAATTATTTTTTAAATAGTAATACAAAAGTATAAATCGCGAAAATATTGAAGTATTAATAGTATTTAAAAAAAT
This sequence comes from Trichonephila clavata, assembly GCA_019973975.1. NCBI lineage: Eukaryota > Metazoa > Arthropoda > Arachnida > Araneae > Nephilidae > Trichonephila > Trichonephila clavata. Next base: position 6,444 of record BMAO01005774.1, read on the forward strand.
TAATATTTGTTAAGCTGAGTATCAAGCATTATAAAAATAACTAGCAAAACCAAGAACTAAGTTATATTTTTGTCTGAAAACCCTCTTAGGATTCTAGTATAATTTATGTGGTTGAAGGAAACGATTTTGATGAACTTAGCTACAACAGAATCATTTATAATGGAAAGTAGCAAAGAAATAATTGACTTGCATAATATTTCTAGGATTTCAAAACTGAATGAATACTTTATACCTTTTTTAAAAAAAGAAATACAGTTTCCCAATTTTCTTTACAAAACATGTACTGTTAAACGTTTTTTTCTTAAATGTATTTATGTTGCATGTAAATGTTAAAATTTTAATATAAATAACTATGCAACTAATGATTGTTTACTTATGGAACTTGTAAAAATTATGAAAAATCAACTATACAAGGTTTTTTGATTTAAGAAAAATTTATTACTTGTACCGCTTTGACATAAGACTGAATGCACCACCTTTTAAGCTACTTTACTGCACAAACCATTGTATTTTTCAAATGGTTTTGAATTATACCTACTGTATTAAAAAGTGTTGTGTAACTAATATTGTTGACAGTCTTAAAAAAGTAGACAATTGATTGCTTTTAAAACTAAATAAAATATTAACTTGTATTGCATTTCCCATCATATAAATATTACTTACTAATTAATTACACTACACAATCTTTAATGCTTTAGAAAGTCTTTCTCAACTGTGATGCAATTATAATGTATATGTCACCACAGCTGAAAATCCCATCTAGCACTCTTTAATCAAGACTCTCAGTGATGTAAGAATATTTACTTCATTCATCTCTGGTTGATACACAGAACACATATAAAGCAACCTGAAAAACTTTTAACTATTTAAAGTATTTATAAAACAAATAGTATATCAAAAACTGGTCCATTACTGGACAAAAAATAAAAATAAATCCTTATTAGTACATCTATACCATAAAAAAGGCAATCACATTATATCATTACTTTCACTACCAATTTCCTCATCGCCCATGAAATATAACATATGGATGAAATACCTGTTTCTAAATAGGCAAGGCAAATTTTCAAGGTCTATTCCTGTATAACAAATAGCACAAATATTATCGAAATGATGAATCAGTTATTATAAAGAATTGTTTACACATAAGTTAAAACATATTATTTACTTTAGTATATACTTTTGCTTGTATTGATAGCAAGCATTAACATCACCTGATTCTATATATTTTATATTTAAACACTTACCTGCAAAAAGTATACATGTATTTTCTAAATTTATATGTTCCAAAAGTATAAATCAATTTTTTTGCCTAAAATTTTATTAAGAATGAATGATTTAAAAAATTACCATATTCCCATCACTTTCCAAAATTTGTGTGGTAACATTCAACTGCAATGGAATCTCTATCCAGCATGATTTTTAAATTATATGCTTCTAATATACTGTCAACAAAAATTTGGTTATTTTTGATAATTACTTACCTCCTCATCTGATATAAAAATATACAACAACTTTACCCCATAAAAACATAGCTAAATGTCTTGGAAAACATAAAACAACACTACAAGCATATATCAGGTGTTAAAGATACAGTTAAGTTTTTTTGCAAATAGTTTTTGAATTGAGTAATGCTGACTAGACTGAGCTTGAATGTTTTCTTTCTTGACAACTAAAAAAAGAACATCCCAGAGTTTTTCTTTTTATTTTTAAATCCCTAATAGTTGGCTTAAATATTTACTGCTAGTTTAAATGCTGATTGGGAGGTAGGTACATGAGGATCAGGTAAATAATTCTTTAGTAATTACTTTTTACCTTTCTTTTACTGAATTGCATGTTGAGACAATTGTTCCTGAACTATTTTACCTTGCAAAAAACAATTCAATACTACAAATAGAAGTTCAGTTTCCTGGTTTTTCTTATGTCATTACATATTTCTTTGACGGAAGACCCCACGCCACACTTTCTATCTGAGATATGGAAAGAAGTATATTCAACAACATGGAATCTCTCAAACAATTTAAGAATGAACTTTAATATGTTTACATGGTGCATGATTATCTGAGCATTCACATGTATATCAAGCTGAACATAATTTTACACACCTGTAATGGCATTGATCACACACACAACCTCTTTCTGAAATGCTTCCATAATCTTTTTAACTACATAAAATACATCTCCATTAGTCTGCAATTTTACAAACCAAGAATTTGTTGCCTGGTCATAAATATCTTTCAGGAATTTTTAATTCATTTTGAAATGGAAATAGGTTGTGAGGATATAAACTGGGGAGAGTATCATTTAAAATTCTATAATGTGCTAAATATGTGTCATGCTGTATTTTCCACAAACTATCTGCTTGAGAGTTAAATTTTCATTTTAAAATAATTGGACATTCATGTACTGTGAAAAGATTAACAATATATTTTTTTATCAGTATTGGCATGCAGAAGTAGATGACGTGACTTATACTATTAGTAGGCTGAATTACAATAATTATCATCAAAATATTTATTGAAAGCAGGCTTTTTATCAGTCGATGCAATTTTAAAATTTTCCATTATTTGTTTACATCTTATTGAACTTATTCCTTCCAAAAGAGCTACTAGAGAAATTTCCCTTCGCATTTCAAAATTGGAAAACAAGATCATTTAACCATTTCTTCCAAGTGCATTGAAGGTGCCAATTGCAAAGCCAAACACTATTCCAAAATATGTTTTAAAAGCATGTGAAACTGTTTGGTCATCATTGGCCGTAATGCAATTGGAACATTTGCTCAATACATTTGCGCCAAATTGGATGGGTGGGCGATACTAAAGCTGTTCCATGCAATTAATTTTTAACTGGGCACCCTTTCTCCCTGAATGTTGAAACACAATACATATTTCCTGTATTTAATTTATTAGTAATAACATGAGCAACAGAGTAAAGCATTCCTTATTAGTCAAGTACAATTAAACTTCTATTAACCGAATACATATTCTAATACTGAAGATTTTTCAATACCCATTTCAAGATTAGCTTTAATGAACTCTATACAAGTTTTATAAACCAGTTGAAATGCTTGATTATGCTTTGAAAAATATATTATACTGATCCCTTAATAGTCTTTATAAAGAGTGATTCTACCAAGATATTCCATTAATAATTGGAATACAGAATCTTTTTTTGATATTTATATACAACTAGTTTTTCTTTTATATGTCTAGGAAGCTTCACATGTTAGCAAATGTGTTAAATATCTAAATCTACAATTTCACTCATGATATGGAAAAGGTTAAGGGAAAGTTAAATCTAAACATATTGTGTAGATCTTTACATGTGATTCGTATAAAAATTTTTGCAATAGATAATACATTCCAATAATGATTTTTTTCTTACTTTAATTAAATAAATGTATTTTCTTATTAAGAATAGCATTATTACCTTTGGTTGGATCCTAGCAGGGCACCCTTCTTTTACAAGAACACCTCCAGAAAATTTGTATTTTCTATTATTATTCTCACAATCATTTAAAAATTTAGCCAAACAATTTACCTCATATATTTACGCTAATTTTTCATAACAATCAATAGAACTTTCGATTTAACAACAAGAAAAAGTTTTACACTCACGAGATCCGCCAATGGCAATCACCCAGCAGGAACTAAAAAAATAATGCATCTACTACAATAGTAAATACCTGGAAATTTTAAAACGTATTATTAAAACATTATAAATAATCAAAGCATAAAATTTTTACATTCACGTGATTGGAGAATCGAGCTTTTACACGGCAGAAGCTAGAAAGTCGATGAACGGAAAATGTTAATTACATCAAATCAAAGCACAAAATAAAATAAAAATACAATATAAAAAGAGTAAAATAATAATAATTCAAAATTATGAATCAAAGTTTTTAGTTGTTCACATAAGTTAGAAATTCCATAAATCAGCAAATATGTTAAAATGATGGAAAACTTAACAGGAAATTGATACAATATAAAAACTGCAAAAAAATGTAACAATCAAACATTATAATTCAAAGTTATAAAATACCTAATCAATAAATCTCCCCGCTAGAATTTTATATTCGAACCTTTCAGCACGAGCGCTATAGCAAGAATGATTTTAGTAGGTTCAATTAAGCCAACGATGAACTTGGCGATTTTCAAAAAGAGGCCAAAAATATCAAAGTAACCCATCCTTGTTTGTAGATTATAGGAATAGGTGCTGCCAACGAAATTGCGCATTACACGTCCGGCCTTGTTTGTTTCTTTTATCTGTCACTATCAGATAGGGTTGGGGGATTGGATTAAATGGACTCGATACACCTGACGTCATAATCACGTGATGATATACAAAACAAATAGCCACGTGTTTGATTCGACTGAGTATTTTGGCGGAATTTTCGTATTTACATCTACTATCAAAAACAAATGAAATAAGTTGTTCCAAAAGAAATTTCGACTGAAATGTGTGTACTTTTTAATTATTTCATTTTCAATATTTTTTTTTGTTTTTATCAAATACGCTGACGATTTTTAAAGTTTTACAAAGAGTCTGAAATATTTTCTGAGCATTTCGAATTCCAAGAATTTTAATTTTGCAAACATACACAGATCAGGGTACCACTTCTGTGATCTATTCTGAATGCTCTGTATTTGTTAAGTATGTAGTTGATTACCTACGTTTTTTTTTCTTCAATTCCTACTATTAGTTCACACTTTCTCAATATTTATTTATGTTCAAATTTTCAATCGTTAGTAAAATACATTTTAAAGCCCTCGATTGAGCTAAAATTTTATATACATGATTATTTTGGTTGACAATACAGAATTTAATTAATAAAAATTTATTGATTAAAAGTAATTATTCTTATAATTATAAACACATCCATGTTGGCATCATTTTTGGCGACATAGTGACCATTTTGGCGACTTGTGTCCAAAATTAAAAAGGTTTTTTCTCACATTTTAAAACATTCAGTTGAACTGAAATTTGAAACACATTTGTTTTGGATAGCATTGCAATACTTTAATGATAATTAATAAAAATTAATTGTCACTTAATGTTGTGATTCTTCATATGTATACACATATTTATATTAACTATAATTATTTGATAAAAAGTAACTAAAATAAAATTTTTCTTACCTAAGAAGGAATTGACTTATTTTTTTATAATACTTGTTTTTGTTATTTTAAGATTATTTTCGACAATTTTACAAGCACTACAGACAAAAATTTGAAACTGAACTGTCTTAATAAAGAAATTTGTTCTGTTAAATTTTATTGGAATAAAATCTCACTCTTAAATTTTGCCATCCATTTAGTAGCAATACAAAATACTTTTTAATTTATAGAAATATCATAACTTTGTTCATTTTATTTCCTAACTGTGTATATAATGTTAATATATATCTATGCATTTTCTATGTTGCAGTCATTTGAAATTTTATTGTACTGTATGTTGATAAATGTGTCGACTTCAAAGCATTTCAATTTTGCAGACACAAAAAAACAAACCAGGGTTCTACTTCTGGGACCTGTTCTAATTTTCTAACTGATGAATAAGTATGCAGTTGAACTCATCTACATTTTTTTCCTCTTTTTTCTCTTTATATAACTATTTTCACTAATTTAACAAGCATGATAGATAAGATTTGGAAACTGAACTGGCTCAGCAAAGTCATTGTTTTGTAATTTTCAGAACAATACACTTACAAATACAAGTAAATTAACGAAGTTCATATGTACTTTAAAAAATATGCATCCATAAATGTATAATGCTGTATGGTGAAGAACATACAATATATTTTAATAATTTGTGAGATTCATATTCCACTATTTTTCCAAAAATCAGGGAATAAATCAGTTCGATACTGAAGAGCTAGATCATATAGAAATTGAGAAGCACGTATCTATCTATATTCTTAAAATACTGATTGCATTAACGGGATGTCTTCAGAAACAAGGGCTTTTTCAAGCTTCAGAATACGCCAAAAACGCCAAGCAGCGCGAGTATCATTCAAATGTGGTTGCCCGTCTGTTGGATCTTCTTACGTCTGACTGCGTCACTAAGTTAGAGTAAAAGAGTTAGAAATTGTGGGCTTCCACCACAAAAAAAGAGTTCGAAATACAATTACAACTTTTAAATAGAATACATTAAAAAAATGAATTTTTAATATTTGTATTTCAGGGTAGAAATTTTCAACTAGTTTTTGAACAATATTTTGATTTTAGTTGAAAAGATTAAGATATAAGAAATTTGTTTGTATATTAAGCGCTCAAAAACAGTTCCATTACACATATAATTCTTTTTTTTTTTAAATAAAATTTCTAATTTTCTTTTGAAACAATTGATATTTTTTTTAAAGTAAGGAGATCTCGTTATATTTAAACATGTAATAAATATTATTGAAATTTATTAAAATAGTATTAAATATATAAATAAACTTAATTTTTAAAATTTTTTCTCTCTTATCTTTATTTATTATTACATACTATGTTTACTTTCTATAAATCTATTTATATATATATATATTTTTTTTTAAGTTTTTACATTTTATTTTTTTCAATAAAACTATTTTCTACTTATACTGTGATTTTCACATACTGTTATTTTGAAAATTTTTACGATTAAACTTTTTTATAAATGCTATATACATATATATTTTTATGTTAGTATTTCTAATATCTTCAAAAACTATTTTTGACTACTCATTATTTTAATGTTAAAAATTAATATTTGATTTACACAGGTATGCTAATAAAATTTTTAAAAAATGAAAAGCTTATTTTGACTGCAAAATTTATTTCAATAAAAAATAATTTACAAATTTCTCTTCGTTTTTTTTTTTAATTTTGAAACTTTTTAGATAAAATATTAATAAAACTTTTCAACTTCTCACAATTGTTATTTTTTCTATAATTCCCTTGAATCGAATTATGTATGCACTGCCAGTTTTTATGAGCAGCTTGACCACTAGACCGTGGTAGATTAATGGTCAAGGTCACCCGCTCGTAGCTGGCGTATCATGAGTTTGAGCCTGGTACCGCTGAAGACCCGCCGTGCAAAGGAGGCCGATGCACGTTAAATATGTCGAGGGGTCCAATTCCTCTCGTGGGTGTGGTGTGGAAGTTAGGAGAGCTGAGGTGTCTTCCTCAAAGCGTGACCATAGTTCAAAATAATGAGGACCTTCACCAATAGCGTTCGTGCAGCTTTATAGTGCGATGTAAATATATATGTAACTCTCTCTCTTACTTTCTTGAATAATGTTATTAACAATTTTTACATTTGTTTTAATTTAAAATTTGTTGTTTGATATTTAATTATTGGAAATGCTATTTTTACACATTTTTAAGAGGAAGAGGATGACGGAAGATGGGTACATCCTTCCCTAACTGCCACACCACATTCACAATAAAGAAATAAGAGTCAAAATTAAATGCTATCATTCTTTGCATTCGTTTTTTCAAAATGTATTTATACAAATACAAAAGTAGCTTTAATGTTATTCTTAAAAATGCAGCTATCTTTCCAATATAAAATTTGGGAATATTTCTAAAAAATTCTATATTCATTTTTTTTCTTTTCAGAAACTGCCGCAAAAAAATATACGTTCGTGTTCTATATGTTTTCTCAAATTTTATTTTTAAAATTAATGGGTCTTTGTAGTTTTTATTATTTAAATACATTTAAAAAAATTATTTCATTTTTTAGTTAATAAACTATGTATAGTTTGAAAATAATTCATTTTTTATGAGTATTGCTGGCTGCGAAAGCTGTATAAAAATTTAAATTTGCAATATCTATCCAGTAATTGTCAATTTAATTGATATTGTCAAATTTACTTCATTATTGCATTTTTTATGCAGGAATAATTGTGCTTCAGAATGAGGAAAACTTGCCGTCAGAGTTTACTACAAGAAAGAAAGAAAGAAAATTTTTACTACCACTTTGGAACACTTATTATCAACAAGAAAATTAAATGCAAATGTTATTGAATTTCATTACTTCAACATTTTCAAATGAAGATTATAATAAAAAGGAAATATATTAATTAATGAAGATAGATATCTTGACTTTATAATTTCAGACAAAACTTTAATTTCAATCCAGATAGTAAAGAATATTTTAATTAAAGTGCAATTCAATGGTTTGTTTTTTTATATATATCAAACACAAATCCATTCATTTTGTTAAATAGATTTATAGTGTAAGTATAGCAATTTTTTGTGTATCTGAATCCAACTTATTGGGATTCCCCATTAACTTCAAATATAAGAGAATGTATTCACTATACAATTAATTCTTAGCAGTGGCGTACACACACACACACAAGGGGAGGGTTTGAGACCAACAAGTTTTTAATTTTCGCCATCTAGCTTATACCTTCGCGCTTAGGTCTACGTGTTTACCCCCTCCCCCCCAAAAGAGGTATGTGCATGCCACTAATTCTTAGACTGAATTATAAAACGAGTTTAAAAGTATTATATATTTTCTTTTCAACATCGTATAAATATTCAGAAAGAATTCAATTACTCCTTTCGACAGAAAAAAAATTAGATTTTCACGTAAAAGAAATCAAATTTATACTTTAATTTTATTTTTTTAAATGTATCGTTTATGTATTCCCTTTCCCATAAATTTCAAAAATTTTGCTAAAAAGTGAAAAGATATGTACACAATGGCGCACACAAGAGGGGGGGGGTGACCCCCTTCAAAGCCCTTGAGTTTTTTTCAGTTTATGATAATCCTATATGTATATAATGCAAAATTTAATTAAGTACTTGTAATTACAATTTATTTTATTAATTAATATGCTAGCTATTAATTCAGTAATTTATTTTTTACTATTTTTTGTTAACAAAATCAGAAGAATTAATTGGTTTTGTCTTGAGGTATGATACAAGTTGGGGAACTTTCTACAATGGACCCTTCCCCCCTTGAAAAATGTTTATATGCGCTACTGTATGTACACATTAGATTTTGCTACAAATAAGTTTTTTTTTTAAATTTACGATGTTTTTGATCTAAATAAAATATAAATTTAATTAGAAATTTTTGTTTATTTGAAAATAACTTTATTGAGGAGTGCATCAAAAAATGGGTAGAAAATATTATTGCTGTTATTAAAAAAATGCAACAGCAATATTCATTTGTTTAAGTGGGGTCAAAAGGAAAAGTTAATGATTTTCACACAAAAGAAAAATTTAATTGTTTGAGCTCTTTCTTAATTTTAATTATTTTGCTTGAATTCAAAGTGAAAATCCTTCGTGATTTAATCTCTTATATTATGCTTTAAGTTTATTCAATATTCTGGTATTTGAATTTTGATAGTTATTACAAAAGAAGAAAGTAATCCCTTGTATGGTAAATATCCCCTTTTACACGAGTAAAAAAAAAGAACAGTTTTGCTTGTCTTTCTGTCCCCACACAATCGATGAGCTCTCTTTAAAACTGCTTGACCGTTGATTTTGACCTTGCCATTTCCACACCCTACTGTTTTATATTTTCTCATTTTTGCCTGTCTCTCTTTCGAAGTAAGGCATTTTACAAACTATAAATCCAGCTACATTCTGTCAGATAAGGATTCATGTTGTCAATGCTAAAAATACTATGAAAAGCCGTTAAGCAATTAGTTGCCTCTATGAACACTTTCCTTCCCCTTTGGCGGAAGAAACCTCCCAACATCTCAAACCGGTACTGTGTTGTATTATGCAGAATTTGACCCCTTGGATAAAACGACCCTTCTGTATTGTTCAAGCAAAAGCTGCTCGCTGTGAAATTTTTAATAGGACCCCTTTTCTTTCTCTGATAAGGATCTTTAGCTGACCGGTCCATCCGCTCACTGTATGCATTCTCCTTCCGACAAACAACGACCTTTGCAGCTGGCACATAATAAAATAAAAAGAACCATAGCCATGTCCGTTTTTTCTCTCCCCATCCCCCAAAGAGTGTCTAAATGATTCGCTTTTGCGAGTTCTGGGTATTTTTGTTTAGATTTTCAAATGACTTAAATAAAGAATTGGCTAGCAATTCATTTAAGTGCCCATGCAAGAGTTAACAATATTTCAGTAATTCAACCAACTTCAACTGCAAATAAAGACAAATTACAATTTATTTAGTCTGAATATCGATGTAAAAATTAAAACAAAATTTGCATACTTTCTATGGAAAGATATTTAAATTTATGTGTTCCATAACCCACAATTTTCTAAAAAGTGTTATTGCATATTTAAAAATATCATACAAATATCAAAAACTCAGAATTGGATTTTAAAAATATATTAATACTACTAAATGCTAAAAATTATACTAACAGTGAAATTTTGAATGTGAAAAAAGAATGTTTTAGAAATCACTTTTCTCTTTACAAAACAAAAATAAACGTTTTAATCAATACGATTTAGATCTTTTCAGAGATCATAGTCAATCTTCAAAAAATTCTAACATTAGATTTAGATTTAGTTATAGACTAGATCCAATAAAAATATGATTAATATGATAATTTTGTGGATAGAATGCAAAAATGAGAAAAAAAATTTTAATTAATATACTTAACAGACCAATCATGCATTTCTCTAAATTTGTAAAAAATAAAAACTAACTGGATTTTTTATTTCTCATACAAAGGTTTTTTTTTTTGTCATTATACTGTAGTTTTTACCACAAACAGTAAAATTCAATAAAATATGAATTTCTTTTTTGTTTGATTATTACTGCTTAGTTAGAAATATCAGCAAAATTTCAATTTTATTAGCAAAAAAATATTTATCTATTTAAATCCTTAGTATCCCTGTCCTTTTAAAAAGTAAAATCATTTTTAGGATTTAAGAAGAAAGTCAAATCTTCAAAGCCCTTATCTAGAATGAAATTTAAATATTGATTAGCATAATTAATTGGAATTTATTAACATTATATTCTATTGCTTACTATTCCGGAGTTCAATGAAATGATTTTATACTCGTTAGTACAATGTCCTGTAAAGCTAAATAGTTTTCTAATGGAAAATGCACCTTTTTCCGTTTGCGGAAATAATACCTATAATGAAAGAGAAGTAACTTTTAATAGATCATCAGATTCTCCATTAAAATCTAAGTTTACACAAGAACAGCTCCTAAATTTTAGGATGTAAATTCATGCAAAATACATGGGATTTGTTTCACAGTTTAAACATTTTAATGCCCTTCAAAACTATGCATTTAAATGGAAAAACATTTTTGAATGTATCTGCGGGGAAAAAAAGAACAAAATATAAGAAAAAAAATGAAACACTGAGAGAGAATATGAAATGTGATTGCAGATGATTTCAATAGATTTAGACTTTAACAGTTTGTATAACAAGCACATATTCTAGTTACTGAATATAACACATGAGTAAGTGTTACTTAGATCACAAATTAATATTACTAGTGATTATAAATTATATTGAAAAATCACAGTAAAAATTTTGATGAAAAATATAGTACTTTTTTTAAAAATTGTCTTTACATGAAGTACCTATAACATGTTGATCTACTTCAAAATATCATTTTTTTAATTGCATTCTTTATAGTATTTGTGTGTGTGTGGAATGGAGCGCCCTGAAAATACCTTATAGTTCTAAGGATTACGTGAGTTTAAAAAGCTTGACAACCACTGTGGCACATAAATTGGGTCGCTAACTAGTATTATCCTAACTTGTACACAATACCACCCGTTTCACGTTATAATTAGCACTTGCAGAGTTTCACATGATAGACCTTTGCTAAAATCAAAATTCAAATCACAACTCAGCTGCGGCTCTTTAAAAAACAATAAAAGATACAAAAAATATTTTAATATAAAATAAAAATTAATGTTTTAATTAAACATATAGAGTTATTGCTCAAAGTGCAGCTTTTTATACCCAGGAGTATATTACAGAAACCTTTCATGAAATGCAGTTTCCTAGTTTATAAAAGATAGTTGAAAAAAAAATGCAAATGATTAAATTTAAGACATTAGATAATAAGTATTATGAAAGATTGTGTAGATTTCCCTTGAATATATGGCCTGATTTGAAAATACCAGATAGTAACATATTTTAATTGCGTGACTTTTTACAAATTTTTTTTTTTTTTTCATATTTGTTACTTCACTAAAGATTTAGAAATTTGCAGTGCTTTTATCTTAACACAATACAAAGTGTGCGCAGTTTTAAGACACACACACGCATTCCAATGGTGAAATGAATAACAAAATGAACGACATCGAACACTTTGTTGACAGTTTGATGCTAAAAAAGCCAATGCAAAGAAAAATATTAGATTATTTTCCAAAAACTCAATAAATGTTTTGTTTTTCAAAAAACTTTAAAATTTTGTATTAATTTTTATTTAATTCTTGTGAATGTTTTTGTTTCACTGATTTTTATGAAATGCATGCATATACATTCGATGTAGATAAAATAAGCTCTGATAAACTTAATTTTGTTGATATGTTTTTTTTGTACTATCTCTTAACACGAAATTCTTTTAACAAAATTCTTCAAAAAAATATTTCAGTCCCTTCAGTTTTGTGTTAAGTGATTTTCACTATATATGTAATAAATCATTTGTTTTTTGCTGGACTCTTCAAAACATATATTCCCAAGCTTTTTTGTCTCATAGACCCCTTGTCATGTTTTTCAGGGGGCAATGTTTGGGATAGACCCCTGCTTAATTAATATTGAGTTTTTGCAAATTTATCAACTTAACTGTCTTTTTGACAGCTGGTACTACTACCCCTACGTTCAAAGAACTAAATTTCTAACTGTAATGAAGTATAGTATTTAAAATTTAAAAATCACTGTGAATGAATTAAATTAAAAGTTAATTAAAAAATAAAACTGTTAAATAAAATAACTAAACAATAAACAAATGATTTTAATGGGAGGATCTGGTGTTACAATATCAAATTTTCAACATTTGGTATCAATTTTGTCAGATTTAACCTTAAATCTCCTCTGTTAGTAGTGTTCAATTTTTTTTTTTTTTTTTAGTTTTTGGAGATAGGCAACATTGTGCTGAAACTCCTTCACATTCGGAAAAGCAATTTGAAATTTCCTCGCGATATTCTATAGTTCGGGACTAATAACAGGTTTCACTTTTTAAAGCCAAAATTCCTGACATATGTTTCTAAACTTTAAGACCTTCGTTAGAGGTCATTATGATCAGTCCCTATTGTAATGTGACATTTTTTCTTCAATGTGACCATATGAATCCATTGCCGATTGTGGTATTACCATAGTTAAAGCATTCTCAACCCTGGTTTCAAAATCTGAATTAAAAGCATTTAACTGTTGAAATTAGGTTAATATATCCTGACAGATTGTCTGTGTCCAATTGATAAAATTAGGGATCTCTAGTATTATCCTTCTTTAGCTGATCTGGCGAGAAATGCTGAAATAGTTCTTGTTTTAATAAAATTCATGCTGTCCCCTTGTAAGTACAAACTAACCTCATTAAATTTAGTAAATAAATCTGTTAAACGGGTAAAATTCAGTTTCCACTTGATTAATTTTTTTTTTAAAATTAAAGTCACGTTTTTGTTTTATGAGACCCACTATCATAGGTATTTTTATTTATTGTAAAACAGCTTATTCTGACGGTTTATGTTGCTATTTGATCTGGTGAACGTGTTAAGATTTGTCAATAATAATATTCATGGAATTGGAAAATGCCCCGTAGTCATCACATTCTCTATGAAATGAAGCATTCGTTAATTTAAAGGTGTCATTTTTATGAAAAATTTGAAAAAAGAATATTCGAATACTTAAATTTTTTTTCTACGAGAATATTTATACCAAGAAATGCAAGAATGTGTGTGAATTATGCATCATTAATACTAATTTAAAAGCAAAAAAAGTAAGGTCTCACTCTACATATATTGTGTATACAATTTGAAGGAAGAATCTACATTTTGCCTACATTATTTTCTGAAGCATGAAATTCTAATGAATTTAAAAGGCTTAATTTAAGTGTTGGTTTAATTAAGTAATTTTATTTTATCGAAAAACATTCTATTTGATTTATAATTGTTATATTAAAAACAATACAAATTTCTAACCATTTGTTAAGTGGAATAATTATATAAAATAAAATTATTGGTAAGTTTAATGAAATTCATATGAAATTTAAAGATTTTTAATACAATTTGGTATGTTCAAATTAATCAATTTATTTTTCATTCAAAGAAATCTATTTTTAATAAAGTTTATTTTTTTTAATGGTTATAAAATCAGTCGTTTCCATTTCTACTTTCTTTTATACATTAAAAGACTGCAGTTCGTGATAGATTTCCGCAGTACAGACCTATTTATAAGAATCTACATTCTAAGGGAAAATTCTACATAGTATTTAGTTTTCACGTCTATTTTTACTTCGTATAAGGTATTTCTATAGCTTTTATCTTTTTTAATGGGTCGCAGTTTAAAAGATTAGTCATGGGTTCGAATCCTGATTTTACCAAGAATTCCCTTTGTGAAATTCTGCAAGTGCGACTTAATATAAGAAACGGGATCTCAAATTTCTCGAATGATGTTGTGTGGTAGTTAATAAAATACAAATTAAACATCCTAGCTGAGGAGTGATTGCATATAAATTTGAAGTCTGCAGCCAAAAGGACCCATGTTCTTAAATTTCAATGTTAAATTAATTTATAAAATTAGTTGTCCATTTTTGTTGTTTTTTTAATTAATAACACTATTTGATTACTATTATTTAAAATTTAATTTTTAGGTTTAAGAAATGTTGAATAATTTTTAGCGATGCAATGAATATGGGACAACTTTCTTCCAAAAGTCATTCAATAGCTAATCCATCTAACATATATATTTTTCATTTTTCGTGCGAACGCTTCAATTAAATTCAAATTCAATTACTGAAAAGCTTTAACTTTATTTAAGCACATTTGCTACTTCAAATGTTTTAATATCAGAGCATATTTTAATATTAAACTTTGTCAAACTATATAAAAATAATGCAAACATTTTATATTCCTAATTTTTCAATACTTTGATTTTATAGCATTATAAAATTTTTCAAAAATATGTAAGTGATTAGGTAATTAGCTTTTTATGTGTGTTTTTTAATTGTTTAAAATTTTTTAAGAGTGGGTTTTCTCTTATCAAGTAACATCTTTTTTTCATATATCAAAAATGGATAAAAAAAACACGAGGAAATATATTTATTAATATTTTTATGTATGTTGTGTCTTGTCACTTATAACGCCAAATTAACGAGATTTGTGCCGACGAAACGGAAAAATACCCATTGTTATTGTCGTGTCCTTCCCGAAGGGAAGGAATGAAAATTGCCAGAACCTGGGAAGGTTGGACTTCTATACGATAGATGGCGACACCACCTCCAAAATTTAGGCATGGAACTGGAGGGGAGGGAAATATTCTCCAGCCTCCTGCACCTATAATTTGTGCTGCAACTGCCCACAAGACTTTCGGACCCACTGATTTAATGAGCACGTACGAAACGGAAAAATACCTATTTAATTAAACATATGTGTTTTCAGTGCATTGTGCATTCCTTTAAAAAACCCTATGCATTTAATAAATTCTCAAAATTTTTTGTGTTGATATAGTTTTCCAATAATTCTACAGCTTCGTGTATTCATACTATATATCCAATTATTAGCTGAAAATATGAAATGTCTCTATATTAGAAAGTACACTGGTGTCCCAAAGTTAAGCATAAATCGAACAATGCGAAAAACATGGAGTAAATGTTCGTAAAATTATTCCAAATTTCGTGCGGATATTAATTGGGTCAAGAAGAAACATTGGGTTTATGCAAAACTTTTCAGTCAACTACATCCTTCGCGAAACACCGGCGCATGTCGGAACGTGGAGAAACCGTTTCACGCAGCATAGGAAGTTCAGACAAGTTTCGTGCAACTGCTGTGCGAAGGAACGTTGTTAACCATCAAATAAGGTGAATGATGGCACAAAGACGCCAACTGAACATGTTTACGAAAGAAAGAATCGTTGGAATGCTGGAATCCTCACGATCACAAAACGAAGTGTCTTGAATTCTGAATGTGGGCCAGTCTGTGATCTCAAGACTGTGGCAGAGGTTTCAAAGAACGGGAGAAGTTACCCGACAACCAGTATCAGGTAGACCAAGAGTCACAACCCCTCGCCAAGACCGAAATCTGGTTACAAGTGTGCGACGTCAGAGGGGCAGTACTGCCAGAGCACTGAGTTCGGCGCTCACAGTCGCCACAGGGATACGAATTTCAAGACAAACTGTTTACAGGAGACTCAATCATGTTGGCCTGCATGCCAGAAGACCAGCAGTTTGCATTTTCCTCACGTCTGCGTATAAATGCGCTCGTTTGAAACATGAACATTGGAGTGTGGGCCAATGTGATGTTCAGTGACTTGTCTCGGTTTAGTCTGAGCAGTGATTCTCGGCGGGTAACGATATGGAGAGAACGTGCAACACGTTTTGAACCAAGAAACATAACTGAAAGACATCATTTTCCATCAAGGGGAGTAATGGTATGCACAGGCATCATGATGGACGGCCGCACAGACTTCCATTTCTTTGACACGGGGTCTGTGACTGCTCAAAAATACAGAGGAAGCTATCATTTTCCCCATTAATAAACCCGGTAAAAACAGAAAATCTAGCAGAAAATTATAGATCAATCTCCCTCTTATCAACTTTAAGTAAGTTAACTGAAATCTATTATACTAACCAGACTAAAAGACTTCATTAACAAAAAAAATTTATTAACCCTAATCAGTATGGCTTTACAAATAAACGTTCTACCTTACACCCACTTCTCAGATCAATAGAAAATATTTCGGAAGGTTTCCAGAAGAAGAGCACGGGAGCTGTTTTTCTGGATATCCAGAAAGCCTTCAACCGTGTTTGGATCAATGGACTCACTTTCAATCTAATTACCTACGAATTTCCCTCTCCTTTAACTCACCTAATCCACTCCTACCTCATGAACCGTTCTTTCATGTTCAGAGTCAATGAATCTCTTTCTAACTCACACAATATTTCCGCAGAGTGCCCTCAAGGGTCCCTCCTATAGGACCTCTGCTGTTTAATCTATATATTAATGACATCCCTAATTACTCACTAACCAATATTAACATGTATGCGGATGATACGGCCATTTCTGCCACTTACAGAAACTTAAAAACCATAACATTTGCACTAAACAAACACTTAAAACTACTAGAAACTTTTTACGACAGATGGAAAATAAACATTAACGTAGAGAAACCATGCGCAGTTATCTTCACTAAAAAGCGAACCACTCCACCACCTCTCATCATGTACAACAAACAAATCCCCTGGTCTCAGGAAACCAAATATCTCGGTATTATTTTCGACTCACACCTAACTTAGAAACAACATATTTTATACGTTCGTGATAAGTTCCGTAAAATTATGTTTAAACTTTTCCCCCTAATCTCTCGGAACTCACATTTAAGTATAGACAACAAAGTGCTTCTCTATATAGGCGTTAAGCGTCCCATTATTGCTTACACTTGTCCAGTTTGGGGCTATACCGCAAATACTAATCTCAATATTTTAAATGTATTACAAAATTCTTATATTCGCATGATTGTTAAAGCAACCCGGTATATGAGAAATGATGTTATAAATAACGCACTTAAAATTAATAGCTTTAAAACTCACATTCAAAAAATAGCCATTAACTTTTTTAACTCTCTCTCTGATACCAACAATATTAATATGTCTAACCTAACTCCATATAATGCAAATAATAATACCAAAAGGCCAAGGAGAATCCTTCTGGACTCCTACAACCCGCCTTAAGCTATTTTCTCTTGCAATAATTTTTTAATTATTGCACCCAGTAATTTTGCTAAATTTAACTTTTATTAAAATTCTTATTTTAATTCCTCTACTTTACCCCGCTGGACAAACTATTTTTCAATCCATTTTTCACACCCCTTGTGGGCAGCCAATATAAGTCTCTATCCACACCCATCCTCGACCAATCAGAGAGCAGTGTCTAAGCTCTCAGTCAACTACAGCTTTCCCAAGGAAAGTTCCAAAAATTCCAAGTCAAGACACCCCTCATAGCCCCGCCTCCAGATCGCCTCCAACCAACCAATAGCCAGCAAGCCTCTCCGCAGAATAAAAATCATACAAACGTCGTTCTAACATCTCAGAATATCATGATATGAGATTGAGGATTGATTTTCAGTCCAGACGTCCACAGATACACCGCCATCAACTGACGGAAGAGAGAGAGAGGGAGCGTAAACGGAATGATAACTGATGACTCCTCGCTACAATGCTGTTCTTTATTCTACTCGGTTGCGCGCCAAAAGGCCGCAATGTTGAATTTAATATGTTGGAAGAATAATAAAGAAGTTATTTTAGATATGATGCTCTTCTCATTTTACCAGTGCGCCTGGGGCCTGATATATACATACATACATACATATATATATATATATATCTTGTTCAAATTTTCAAAAGTTAATAAAATACTTTCTATTCATCCATTCAAAGTAGGGATTGACTTGAAAAAACTTTTTATATTACTTGTTTTTTTAATTGTGTATGACTTCAAGCCTCTTTAAAAAAATTGTAAACACAGAAATAATTAAAAAATAAACTATCACAATGTTATCATAAAAAGCGATTTATGTATAATATATGGAGGCATTTAGATGAAACTTCTACCATGTAGCCTACTTCTAACATATTGCTCTATAGCAAGTTTACTTAAAATTCAGTAATATTGTTCCTTTAGCTTTAAATAAGTCACTCTACTACAAGATTCGTTGACAGTGCTTATTAAAATTTTGTAATGCTCAAAAATATTTTTTTCTCTTCGGGTAGGGGAATGAAATATTTGAAGCGAGAAAAAAGAATCTAATTTTTGTTACATCGACAATCAAACTCAGCGAGACTAATTCTTGTAGAATTAAATATATTCGAAAAAATATATTTGTACACATACACAAACATATGAGCGTTAGGAATTATTAGTTCTGTAACGATTAAAAAGGTTTTATACATAACACATATACACAAGTCCGGTATCTTAAGGTTGTTTGGAGAATGATTATGAGCCGGACTCTTAAGATACAAACATTTTATTAGAATGATTCGCCCACAATTTTCGTCCTTTTACTTTCACTCACGGAGCACTCCCCCCCCCCCCTTCGCCGCACTTAAGCATACTCAAACTGCGCCCATTTTCCGGTTCATAGGGCATAAATCATGTCAGACTCGCCTGTCTGCTAACTTCGCGGATGTGCTTGCCACCACCCAATACAGTTAATATACTTGACATTTGTACTCCCCCAGGAATAGCTGGCTGTATATTTACACCAAAGGATAATAACTCAGTTAGATCTCTATTTTTATCCTTTTTGAAGACCTCTAGATTTCTATGCAGAAATAAAGGCTGTTAGATACGCTGAATATCTTCTGTCTAATTTAATAACCTTATATAGACATGCTGTTTTTCTTGTGGATTAAAGTCAGATATTCTCATTCTCTGCTACTTCCAAAATAGCTATTCAATATGGATAGAAGAGATGAAACAAAAAAGTTACGAGTTAAACTAGGCTGTTTGGACAATCACCTTCTAAATTATTTTTAGCCACTGAGACATCCCAGGCACAGAAAAAGTGGACGTTCTGGCTAAGAACTGCTGCACAGCCTATTATTGACAAGCCATGTGTCCAGGCATTTTAACCATTTTTCAAATCCATAAAAATTTCCATATGCTTACGCAAGAAAAGGATGCCATAGAGACAAGATTTAGAAGATTTTAATCAAAAATACAGTTCAATGAATCTTTCCCAACAGATTTTCTCTGTTTATTTAAGAATTTTAACCGGAAATGACTCTCTTTAAGGATACCTACACCCAATTAGTGTGATGGTTTCTTTCTCTCTAACAGTCTCTTAGACCATTGGGTTTGAACGCAGAAAAATTATAAATTTATAACACTTAACTGTTTGTGCTTCTCTATCCAATATTAATTTTAATGTTTCATGTTTCGACAACTTTTTTCCCAAGGGTAACTTCTTTTTTATTAGGGTTTGCAATTCCGTGTCATATTTTCAATCCCGGGAATTCGGGATTACATTATTCAAATCAAAGGATTAGGATTGGACTATTTATTAAAAATACTTACATATTAGCATAGTTGAAATTGCATAATAAAATTGAAAATATAATTAAAAACTGATTAAATATTATTTTAATGAAAAAAAAAATCAATTCCTCATAGAAACAAATAAAAGTAGTACATAATAATATTAAAAAAAAACATTTCTCTTCATTTCTTATGTTTCTGTAAATAAGCTTATAAAAACACAACTCCTCCAGCATTTCATCGTTGAAACGGCTACTTATTTTTTGTTACAAATTGTCCTGCCGAAGAAAATGCACGTTCGGATTCTTTACTAGTAGGTCTTATCGTTATTAAATAGGAGTATGTTCTTTTCAGGTAGTCACCACGTCTCCCTCCATTTTCAATAAGGAGACATTTCTGTTTGAATTTTTGTTGATAGTGTCTCAATTCTAATAGACTGCACATTGGTGCATATACTTCGTTGATAGCTTTATTTAGTTCTTCTGCTACTGTTAATGGTTTTTGTATATAAATTGAACCAGTTATTGAATCAGAATGTGAATCAATTTCAAATGGTACCTCATTTGAAATTGAAGATCCAGTTGCATGAGCTTTTAGTAATGCAATGGGATTTGAAGTGTCTCAAGTATTCCTAGAAGGTCCGCCGTTAATTAACGGCATTTAACTGAAGAAGGAACAGTGACAAAATCTATTATTGAGATGTTGCTCATGTTATTGTGTAAGCATAGCCACTCAGATCTATGCGACGTTTTCCCGTGCGAAAAATGAGAGCTGTGCATATATTTTTTTAGCTATACCTCTTATAATTGCACAGAAAGATCTGCGTACATATTTCAGAAACAAAACATAATTTTTTTAAGAAATATATTCTTAGAACATTTTTATGAGAAAATTTTTTTAAATATAATTTACACAAAAATTAAATCCCAGAATTAGTAATTTCAATCCCGGGATTTTGGGATTTGGAAAAAACCTGGGTTCCCGGAGTTTCGAAATTCCAGGATCCCGGGGCGGAAAACTTCACTATATATCTTAAAAAGTTTTTAAGTTCCTCTATCCGAGTTAGCTGACACCGGGCATCCAGAGGGTGGTAGAAATGTCCGTGTTCTGAGCCCACTTGCGATGGGGAGAAAGTTACAGAAGAAAATAAGAGAAAACATCCAATTTTAAGGTTTAACATGCACACCCTCCTCGATCCCTTCAAGGTTCAACACGTAAGAAAACTGACATTAAAAGTATACAATACAAAAAAGTAAATAAGATACATTAAACGTAATACCAAATTACCAATACTTTGAAAAAATTTCAAAATATAATTCCGACAAAAATTATATCCCGAGATTAGTTATTTTAATCGCGGGACCCCGGGATTTAAAAAAAACTACCGGTGTCCAGGGGTTTTGAACGCTTGTTTACGTTTCTCATTAGGAAATGGAGTATACCGTTCATCCTTCATGTAATAAAAAAAAAACCTTCCTATAATCATCATATTAATTCTTTGAATTTTTAAAAACTATAGTAAGAAAATTCATAATCTTTATCATCCCTTGTTGAAGAAATGTCATTAAAAAGAACTTTTTAACAAAATTCTACACAAAACTCGTAATTTTTGAAAATATTACGAATGGAAATTTCATAATCATTAAATTTTTTCCGCATATTTCATTTAAAAAAAATTCCGTTTTGTGAAATTAACATATTTTTTTCAGCCGGATATGGATCAATGCATATGGTTGGTTAGAAAAGAAGACATGGAGGAACTCATACAAAAAGTTCTCAACGCAGCTCTTTTTTAACACGCGAGAGAATATTAACGTCGCACTGATTAGCAACACGAGGGCTTTTGGCGACGGTCCGCGTAATTTTGAACCATGGTCAAATGACGTGGACGACAACAGAGCTGGCACCCCCTCTCCTAACTACCACACCACACTAACGGGAGGATGTTTGAGCTCTCGACAGATTTAACGTGCATCGCGCCCTTACACGGCGGGTCTTTAGTGGTACTAGGATCGAACTCATGACATGCTAGCCATGATCCGATGCCTAGACCACTCGGCCACCGCGGCCGTCCTTTTTTAACACGCTTTTATAAGTTTCACTTGCATGTAACGGAATTTATAACTCGATTTTTACCAACTTAAAAAGATCGGATTCCTTCGAAATTTCGTATACTTGTCAAGGACCGATGACAATACAATAATTTCATAATTTTGTTCCGTTGTCCTTTTCAGAATCGTCAGGAATAAGGATAATCAGATTAGGCGACATTTCCATATACCACATCCAGATTTGGCGACTTATTGCATATATCATTTTTAAATTTGGTGACTAGTTCCATATACTATTTTCAAGTATGGCGACTAATTTCATACATCATTTCCAGATTTGGCGACTAATTTCAGATTTAGCGACTAAAAGTATAAGGTGTAACCCTGAAGCGAGTGTTTTGAATTTAAAGCGAATTATATGCAGGAATAAAAACACTTGCGGTTAAAAGAAATAAAACAAAAAAAAAAAAAGTGTTCTGTATCTGAGAAAATGGAGGGTGGGTGTGTGTTAGAAATTTTTTACCATAATATAAACATTTTTCTGAAAATGAAAAAAAAAAAAAAAAAGGCTCGTGCATGTGGGGAAAAAATAATTTACGTTCTAACTGCTAAATATTTTTTATTTTCATAAAGCAGTACGTTTAGAAGTGATAATATGAATTAACATGAAAGGAATACGTTTAAAAGGTGAAAAAACGATTGACATTAATATTACCATGTTTTTATTAACTCGCTTTCTTTAATGTCTGTCCGGGGGCAATTTTGTAATTGATTTTAAAATGTGTGACTTTCCGAGGAGCTAGAGACTTGAAATTTGGACCATAGCTCAGAAGTGGATGACAAAACATGAAATTGTGAAAAAAGAAAACAAAAACGAAAAGGTGGAATTTTATAATTTATAGTCCGTATAAAAAATGGTACATTAAACAATTTTTAATTCGAATTTTTCCTTCTTAACACACTTTTATTTGTTTGACCTGTTCAAAAGAGACGGAATCTAATATAACGATACGGGACTCATCCGAGGTCTCGTAAATGGAGAGAATAAATACACTTCAGACCCGTTAATTAATATCCATTGAAGAGCAAGACTAATTCCACAGTCACGTAAGT
>BMAO01005775.1:0-191641 GCA_019973975.1 Trichonephila clavata
CCTAACATCAGATCCCTAAAAATCACTCTTTCGACGTAGTTGAATACCTTAAGCGAAATACAATATGGGAATCCTTGGCATTTGTAATAAGATTTTACACTATTTGTGATTATCCTGATTAAAACTAAAAATAAAAGATACTAATAATAAGTGTAGCAAAACATTTTTATAAAATCTGGGCATTCAAATATATTTATGAAGCAAACAAAATATATTGTTTTTTAATAAAAACACAAACGTTGTTTTTTATTACTTGATTCAAATAATGCTGGAGTTACTGATCTACTTCTGAGGAGTCTTGGTCTTCGATTTTTTTCGATCGACTGGTATTAATATGATCTATTGAAATTCAAGCTAACTTTATTGTAACTACCTATATAATTTTCTCTAGTTGCTTTAGAAATTCTACTGTAGAAATGCATTTTAGTACTGGTAGTAGGTATAAAGATAAAATTATTTTTATTGCATTAATTATACACATAATTACATTTATTTTTGTATGATTTTATAACGCACATACATTATAGATACATACAGAAATGTTAGAAGAAATGTGTTATAAAATGATAAAACGATAGTTTTTTTAAATGGAAATCTTCCTCATTGCAAAGACTAAAGTGAATTGAGTATTTATGTTGTCAATTATTACATGAAATTCAAAGAACACTTTTTGAGAACTTTCAAACAAAAAAGTTTCAGATTTTAATATTATTATTCAACAATAGAAGAAGAAAAAAAAAATAGAAAAAATAATTACTTACCCTTAAAAAGACCGCTATAAATTATTAATTTTAAATAAGAGTCACTGTATATTTTAATATTAAGTTACATAATTATTTCAATGTTCAGTTAACAATTTCTAATCGAAACTAAATACTATGACTTCGCATATATATTTAAAAGGAACTTAAAAATGGTTTGCAATGGGAGAAATATCAAAACACACCCACATAAAAAAAAAGTACTAACACAGTTCTCTATAATCTCCTTATTCAAATTAGAGAACAAAACATTTAATTTTATCAAATTGTTTTGTTAATTTTGTTGTTAAAGATATTTTACTTAATGCTTTTCAAGTTTTCTAAATCTCCTTCCACATTTAATGCTAACTATAATGAAAGTAAAACAGATTTTTTAACTCTACAATCTAGAAATTCTGCAACTAAATTTGATTTCAGAGAGAGAGAGATACTCACCTAATTCATTTGAATATATTTAACACACTTTATAACAGATGAATTTTTTGTACTCTTCATCCAAGTGAATTTCTATTTTTAGATATCCACTTATGGTTTAGATTCATCACAGATACATGCATACATCTTGAAGAGAGCAGGGTTTCATTTTTTTTATAAATAGAGTAATTGAAGTATGATAAAAATGATTGGTAATGAGCTAATTTTAAAAATTTTAATTCCTGAAAAAAAGAGAAAAAGCACCTTTCATTATTCAGAAGCAATCTGATGTTTCTACAACTTAGCAACTATTTAAGAAATGCTCTATATTTGATGTAGATAAAAGTAGTTCTAATTTTAACTAAAAAAATAAAATATTGTTTGAAAAATCCTAAATAGCACGCTTTATAGTTAATCGAATTAAAAAGTAAAAAAAATAATTCTTAATATAGGGTACTTTTTTACATTTTTACACTAACTCAGCATTTCGAAATAGAACTTCGGCAAGAAATTATAACAATTGATATAGAGCAAGCACCCCACACTTTTACCACAATGAAATTAATTTTCTTGTTAGTCATTTTATTCTTATATAAAGAATTAATTTTTACTTTCTAGTTCGATTAACTATAAAAGCGTGTTTTTTAGTTTATTTTAAAACTATAATTTATTTTTAATTTTTAGTTCGATATAGAATAGAAGCATGTTTTTTAGTTCTTTAAGCTATGATTTAATTATTTCCATTTTCAGAAAAACTGGGAAATTGTTTATATTATGGTAAGAAATTTCTGAGGCATTCACCAAATCTGGAATTAGTCACAAAATCTGGAAATGAGAAATAGTTAATCCTGATGATCCTGATCAGGACAATGGAACAAAATTATTAAATTTTGTATTGCCAGCGGTCTTTGCCAAGTGTGTAAAATTTCGAATTAATATGACCTATTAAAATGGGTAAAAATGGAGTTCAAAGATTTCGTTACATAAAATTCACGCTTATAAAAGCATGCTAAAAAGGGAGTTATTTAAAGAGAGACACATATTGCAGTTATCGTGATACAATTGTTTAATATTAGATGATAATTCATCAGCACGAAGGTACAGCATTTTTAAATGAAATATTTATCATCAAAATATAATGATATAAACTCTCTATGAGATATATTTATATGTTTTATTATAAATAATACAAGATCATAACAGGAAATAATATTTTTATTAGATTAATTTTCTTGTTGAATTAGGGTACTGTTTAACTTGAGTTAATACAGAATCGATAGCAGTAAAAGAGATATTGATTATGAGCCTCTGGATATTAATAGTGGTTTAATATTAGATAGGACTTTGATGTTCTGGTAAATTTATTGCTTTGAGCACCAGTGTCTTCAGAAATTTGGGGATCTCTGGGGACACGAGGCGCATTTCATTTTACCTTTTGGCTCTGAGTAAGGCGCAAGTTTGCTCGTGTGTTTCGTTTCACTTTCTAAAGTTTGTATAACTAATTTTGGTTTTTATTTTTATCTTTTCTTGTCAATATGGCCTCATCGTTGAAATTCAATCAATGTGATACTGAATGAGAATATTTGCCGGATGCCAATGAATACGACAATGACTCTGATACGGATTTATCTATCTGTGACAAAGAAGAGGAAGAAATGGAACAAAAAATGACAATAAACTTATGTAACGCAAGCGGGGAAAAGCTTTTTGCTCCAAGAAACATTTCGAGCAATTTCACAAAGATTTGCAATTTTAATTCTAATTTTACTATTTTTCAAATTTTTGTAACCAAGACATTTTGCATTTTCATACAATCCCAATAAAATAAAATCTACCTTATAATGTTTCCTGTGTTGGTTACACTTATTGTAGATCTAAATAAGCCATATATGAAGAAGTGGTTACAGTTGGATTATGTCCATACATAGCATGTATCCACTAGTGGTTACGTGGTGCTCAAGAGATTTACGTAGTAACGGTTGTAGCTAGAGGGCATGAATTATAGTCCTGAAACTACTGAGACCCACAATATAGAGTTGAAGATCTAAGTTAAATCTGTTAAAGGGTCAAAACCGACAGGTTGGCATGGTGTGGGAACTTGAAGTGGGTGAAAAATCAGGCATCGTCCTTGACACTTGACGGGAGTTCAGAATTGCAAGACCACCGCAAATTGCTCTCGTATTACCTTAAAGTGTGACGTTGATAAACAGTCAATCAATCCATTAAAGGCGTAAATATATCCATTACTCTACAAATTGAATCTTATTTATTGATTGATAATTCCTTAACATCTTTCTTAACTGTAACAAGAAGGCTATGTCCAAAACAGCTGATTGGTTATAATCGTGGAAACATACCTGGCCTTGTGGAGTCATGGGTTTTGGTCCTATAGATCCTTAAGATTGGAGAGATAAGGGTTAGGATTATCTAATTAAATAAAGTTAAAAGGGGAAGCAGTTTTGTTTTTTTTTAAATTTTTATTTGCACTGTTAACGCCTGTTTCCTCGGAAAACTGAATCGTAAATATTTTTTCAGAAATACAGAGATAAACTAAATGCTTCAGAAAAAATATAACTGTAACTGTTTTTTACAATTACTTGGGTAAATTATTTTTTGTTGTATTTCTGTTTCCTTTTGAAGATGCTATTCTTTGAAATAAAATTCTGGAATAAATGATGATTTGAAGCCTTAATTTTTTCATAAAAACAGTTTAAAAACGAATAAAAAAATAAAACTAAGTATTGGTGCGTTTTATCGTTAATTAGAAGACAAATAAACCAAATAATTTACTAAAACTAATAAAAATAACTAAGAAAATTGCTATTCTGCCCGAAAAAAGAGTTTTAATAACTAAAATTTCTAGCAGTATTTTTAAAACTATCTGTTTCTTTTTTAAAACCCTTACTACATTCATTTAATATATTTTTTATCCCTTTTCGATGTAATTAAAGAAACTGTACTTTGGATTGTTGCTTCTTATTATAGAGCTCATCAGATTTTTAAAATAATATTTAATTGTTTGTGTCTTAACTCGTACTTAAAAGCAACACGTGGGCTATTAATGATAGATCTAGCAATTCTGAAACATGACCAAATAATGATGATATCACATCTGAACTGGTATGTATGAGATGAAAATTTGATGTTAAATCAAAATCCTCGCGTTCAAGTTTGTTTCTCGTTACTTTCTTAAACATCATTCATGGACGAACATTGGGATTTTTAAAATCTGAAGCTTTCACCATGCTCTTTAACACGTGGCGGGCATGTCACGAATTCGAACGATAATTCTACCGAAGGCCCACCGTGTATAGAGGCTCAAAGTCCTTCAGTTTGTGACGGATCTGTACGTGGTTCTACTAACCCCTTGGGGATTCTTCTGGGAAACAATATTATCAACCAACTTTCCCGAGTAAGGAAGCGTGATTATGCAAATTAAGTATATTATATAAATTCTGTATTCGAGTTTGAAGAGCTAGTTGGCAAGTCAGTTGGCGAGTTAGTTGGCAAGTTAGTTGGTTAGTTGGAGTGTGAAGGATTGTGAAACGATTAAGTGCAATTGGAGTTTATCAATGAAAGACTATTGAGAGGGATCAATCAACGGTGATTAAATCCCGATAAGGATCGCCTTCAAGGTTCAAGTGTAGGACTTGATTTCATAAAAGTACAGGTATCATGATCCTTATTTAAATAGAAGTTAGCTTATTAGTGTGCGACGTAGTTCATATTGAGCGTGTTTAAGCTATCGTGGAGTCAGTTGAAGGTCCGTATTATTATTCCAGGCTTTTGAGTCTCACCTCCGCACTCTATTATCTGATCTGATATCTTAATTAAATTGTTATAGTGTCTGCTTGATATTTTGGTGACAATAAAATAGTTAGTGGGAATCATATCTGCTGATTATTCAGTTTCTCCCACACACCTAGCCGGTCTGAGTGTAGACAAGGGGTTTCAGAGGAAGCAGGAACCGACAGGTATTACAAGTTGATGCGATAGGGAAGTTTGAAAAGGAGGGGCCAATTAGATGGCATCTTCGTCACTTGACTGAGTTTCAAAATTGGTAAATCCGTCACCATTAATCATCGCGCTGCTTTATAATACGACGTTAATGCATACTCACTCACTAACTCAAGATACTCCAAAATTTGACATTAATAATCACACAATGATCAAAAACCATATCAAAATTCTTAAAAGCCATTTCATTGGTAATTATTCAGCATACATGTTAATAATTGCACGGATTGATCACTTAATCTGATCTACATTAAAAATTAAAAGTTGTGTATTGGTTATGTTAATTGGTTTCAATATACAGTTGGGTAGAAATATGTATTTGTGAAGAAGTGTTTAAGAAAAATAAATCTTCAGTTTATAACAGTGGTCTTCAAGCTTTGGCGACTCATGGAACCCTTAAAATTGTAAACTGTTTTCGTGGAGCCTCACTAAAAAATCCCTTTAAAATAATATATCGTAAAACGAAGTAGATCAACATGTTATGGATACTTTTTGTAAAACATTCAAGAAAATGAGCTTTTTGAAAAGAGTAAGCAGAATTTAAGCTAACTACTCTTATTGGCATGCATGCTCATTTTTAATCTCCAAGTGTGATGAGCTGGACGCCAATCCCTCGAGAAAGTTTCTGAACAACCAAATGAGTGAGTGTTTTATTAACGTTGCGTAATCAGCAACACTAGGGATATTGTTGACAGATCATGTAATTCGAACCACGGTCACGTGACGAGGACGACTAATGAACTGCCATCCCCCTCTCCAAACTTTAACACTGTGCCAAAAGGACATTGATTCTCGACTAATTTAACTCCATCAGTCCCTCTACAAGGCCAGTCTTCAGTGACACTAAAGAACTTGCCAGAACTTGTAACACGCCATCCACGAGTTCGTGACTGTAAACATCATGCTACCATGGCCACAACTAAGTATCCAAAGGGCATGTAACAGCATCATAAAGAATATTCATAATACTTTCTCACAAATATTTACGACTTACAAACGAATTTCCAAATATTCTTACTTTTTTCTTCAATATCATACATTTACCTCATTAACGTTAATCGTTTCGAAGGAAAAAAATCCCTCGTGAGTCAAAAGTCTCTCTTGATGTGTGCTGGTCAGTTCTTCCCGTTCTCAATAGATTTCTATTGTAGTATTTGGTAGAAGTATGGATTCATTTTGGTTACTTATTTATTTTCTGATTACCATCGATTATTTTTGAAGTTGAACTGTGAATATGTATTTTGTAATTAAAATTCAGAATATTGAGAATAATTTGCTATTCTTTAATTGGAGATGATGTCTGAACATTCGATATTTGTTAAACTTTGAAATCCTTTAATTTGATTCATTTATAAATCCTCTTATTCTTCTCCCGGGAGGTTGCACCTCTGTCTCTAAGATCCTGTATTGATCCTTCAATGAGACTGATGACAGTTTTCGTCCCCTTTGATCTAAATTCTACTGCAAACAAGCAAACTCTCCATGAAGAGCATCTTAGACAGTTGGATCTGGAAATTATTAGTTGCATTTCTAAAGATGCAGCGAAACTATACTGATAGTAGTCATACAGATCGTACTGGTAGTGCTATTTTCATTAGGAGCCTCCCCCCTTTTTTGAAAAAAAAAACCAATAAAGCAACTTGCTCTGTCTTCAGGAATGAGTTAACTGGGATTAACGCAGGGCTTGCTGCATTCTTATCTTATGATTGCGATTTTGGGGAACTAGGATCTTATCAGACAGCCTACAACTTAGTGGTTGTTCCTCCGGAAACGATGAAACCAGCGTTTCAAATTTTGGTCAAATTGAGAAAGATCTTTCAGACCCGCAATGTTCACCTCCAATGGATACCACATGTTAACATTGGAAGTAATATGATTGCTGATAGGCTGACGAAACTGGGAAGTGAGAATGAGACAGCTACTGGCTCACTTATCAAGAACTGTACTCTAAAGCAAGATGTAAACAAAATTTAACATGACGTATTCCACCTAATCTTCAATGATACACTAGAACATCCTCTGCTGGAAATCAAATGTAACTGTGGCTCCCAGTCTGCTTTGGCTAGAACAACAAGTGGCCACTTGAAATGACTTTCTTAGGATAGAGATAGAAAAATCCATCTCACTTGTATGAAATCCTGTGACCATCCAGCTTCAACGCATTACATTCTGAGATGCATCGGCCTTTTCTAAGGGGGATTTAACATCTGATACACTTATTATTATATAGTGTTTGGTGGTCAACAATCTTCTGGAGTTAATCTGACATAGATGCCTTTCTGATCGTTCTAGGATAAGAGACAACACACAAAAACAACTTAAACACTTTTTGATACCTTTTGATTAGCGTAGTTTAAGCAGTAATTCGCGTTATCGTTTTCCTTACGAAATTGGAGTTCCGATTTTATTTTCTATATTAAATTGATTCAAAGTGATTAAATTTCAAAGAAAGCCGAAGTAATACTTTAATTATATATTTTCCTACAAATCATAGGGAAAAAACAAAAAAAAAGATGTCAATAAAATGAATTAAAAAAATTTAATTATATATCTGACTGCCTTTGTTTTAAATATGCTATAATTTGTCGTTTCTTTTTATATTAAATTAATATAGTACGCGCACGCACGCACGCACACACGCACACCACCACACACACACACACCACACACCACACACCACACACACACACACACACACACACACACACACACACACACACAACACACACACACACAGACGGCGTGCACTCTTATTCACTCTTATTTCTACAAATTAACAAATAAAGCTAAAACCGTCATTGTTAAATAAATCAGTATATATTTTTTTTAATTTTATCAGATAGAATGTAAATAAAAGTAACCCATCAGAGAAGTGAAAAATAAGGACCAGTAAAAAAAAAAATGAAACTTATGAAGAAAATTTTTTATAAGCTTTAATTTCACATTTCTCCATTTTTGTTCATGTATTCGCAATAATTTGGACAATTTCTTCTTGCCAACGAAAAGTAAATTTATATAAGGATTTCAACAAGATCCACAATCATTTAAAGTTTCTGTTG
Source organism: Trichonephila clavata (assembly GCA_019973975.1). NCBI lineage: Eukaryota > Metazoa > Arthropoda > Arachnida > Araneae > Nephilidae > Trichonephila > Trichonephila clavata. Next base: position 8,252 of record BMAO01005775.1, read on the forward strand.
ACACTTTTCGGAACTATGCAACTTATTAAAAAAATTAATTTACTTCGTAATCGAAAATATCTAAGTTCATTGCTTGTGATTTAAGAAAACACAAGCATATAAAATTATTTAATTTGTGTGAGTTTTTTTAAAAAAATCATGTTTTTAAAATCTGTAACCCAATGTTTTCTGTGAACCAGAATTATTGACCTGCATTTATAAAAGCCTATCTCACTTTTAAATTAAAGTATATCATAAGAGCTTAATAAGAACATACTTTTAGAGCTTGGAAATAAGTTTTACTTCATTCTAATCGGATTTTTCCCAAAACACGAAAGAATAATCAAAACATTTTTGTAAGACAAAATAACTCTTGAAGATATAATTATAGTTGCTTTCTAGAAAACATAAGGAACGGCGAATAACTTGTTTATTACTAGACTGATAGTACAGACAAGAAAAAAAACAACAACTTGAAAGCTTCTTTTGTAGGCGTGCTGTATATTTTTTGCTTAAGAGAAAATAAAGTTTATCACAAAGAAAACTATCATTTCAAAAGCATGGAATAAATTGTTTCGCTGGGTTTGTTTGAACAGAATATTGGTTAAAAAGCACTTGAACAGAATTTGTTAATACCGAACTTTATAACACTAAAATATTTTTAAACTGTGAGTACAATTTCAAGTGTTCTAAAAGGATAATTGAAGACGAAATATACACTTTCTTCCGAAAACTGCAGTTATTGACTGATACAAAGTCTTAAAAGCAACCAAGTAAAGCAAATAAAAAGCCTTATGGTTTGCACGAAGAAATTCAGGTATTTTAAAATTTACTTCTGTTTAGAAATCGTTTCAAAAGACATTTTAAAGTCTTCTATGAGTATATGCAATGTATACAAAACGATTAAATTTTTAAAAATTTTAATATCTGTTGACTTTCTAAAACATATATTCACTGTTTATTGCAAACATTTCAAGCATTCTGTTAACTGACATTCATGATATAGAGCCTTAAAATGGATAGTGAAACGATAGGTTAAAGCAGATATGAAAAACAATAGTTAAATTGATTGGATAAAGAGATATATGCACAGTTTGAATTGAATGTAATAGTTTCTGAGCTTCGAAGCAAATGAAGGTCATTGGCGATAAACCTCACAATTTCATACATCTATCAGTTGGCTAGAACCGGCTCATCTAAATTTCCATTCCCTTCTCCTAACTTTCCCACTATGCCAACAGGAGGATTTTGAGCTTCAACAGATTTAGTGAGCTTCAGCCACCCTACACTACAGTTCTTTAAATAATATCAAAATTTGAGCCCACGAAACGAACGAAGGGATTTCATGACATGGTCAGTCAATTATCATGGCTCATACCGTGTAATCATGATAAGCTTTTACTATTTAGCTGAAGAGAAGATTTTTTTTATCATCATCACACTCTAAAACAATGTGAGGGGTATTTGAAAATGTCCTCGTAATTTTGAACCTAGGTCAATTTTTTGGCTGAACATAAGGATATCTTAAAGTTAGAGGAACATAATATATCTATACAGTGGTTGGGGAGGGATATTCGCCTCTCCGTTCAGCAGCCGGTTAAACTTAAACAATATTAAAATGTGGTACTCACGAATTTCTTCTTTTTTATACTTAAAAAAATGAGCTAACTTTTATTATAAAAATTTATATAATATTAATAACTTACATAAAAACTTATGACTCATTTTATTATTTCAGAACTAAAGCACTAATGGTTTTAGGAAAAAATTATAATTACTATATATGCATCACAATAAATGTACTTATAATCAGTGTTATCAAGGATGAATGACCCGATTACAAAATTTAATAATTTCCAGATGAATAAACATATAATAATAATTAATATGTCATTATAAAGATACAATATGAAATTTTGAGTTGTAACATTATTTTTCTTTAATAGATGACAACAATGTTGTAATCAAGATGTTTTTGAAATTATGAATGGAAGTGGAAATAGCATCGCAGCGGGAGAAGGCGTTTTGTGTGCTCTCGTTTGCAAAAAGTCTCTCAGTAATCACAATTAAGCGTGAATTTCGGAGAAAGTATCACAGAAATGTACCAAGAATATATGAAGACAGTATAAATAGTTTAAGGAAATTGGATGCCTGTGTTAAGGCAAAAGTCCAGAACGACCAGCTTGTACGTCAGGGAATGTTGAAAAAGTTTTACAGACTTTTATACGCAGACCAAAAGAAATAGACGGTTCGTGCTAGTCGTGAACTTGTGTTTCCTCATTCTACTATATAGACTGTGTTGGAAAAAAATTGCATTTTAAGCCTTACAAATTGAAACGGTGCAAGCATTGAACCATAGTGACGAGTTGCAACGTTGAAATTTCTGCCTTCACATGGATGAAGCTATGCAAAACGATCATTTTTTCCCTATCAACTCGTATTTACTTTACGTCAAAAAAAACCTCTACGAAAAACATTTTATATTATATCTTTACAATGACATCTTAATTATCATTTTCCATTCATTCATCTGGGAATTATTCAATTTTGTAATCCGTCACTTTTTCCTGATAACCCTGTATAATTTGCTTCGAATAATTTGTATATAGTAGTAAAAACAACAGAAACAGCAACAATAATAATAGCTTATATAGTACATATATTAAAATAATAGTAATATAAAATATAATGTAATAACGTTGGAAAAATATTTATATATTTAAAAGGCGTTAAAGCTGAAACACAGTCTTTTCCTTCTCTGCATATATATTATAAACAGAAATATAATTAAGAGAATTTTTATGAATTTCATAATAAAGAACATAGATATATAAAAGAAATAATTAAAAAGAAATACTAAATACCTTTTTGTAAGAATTCCTTCCTTAAATATTAAGAATCCATATTTTTAAATGATTTTGAACGAAAACGGTTTTTATAGATAAAGAGGAGAATGCAATGGCATATTTTTAAGAGAGAGTGACATCATTGTTACAACCCCCATTTGCTATAAAATGAAGACAATCACAAAGAATTTATTTGTTCACCTTTCATCTATAAAGCTATTAATTAGGTAAAAACGAATGTTTTAGGTATGGAGTATGTATTGAATTACTAAAAGCAAATATATTGTTGCTCAAGAGTTCGCATGTTTATGTTTACCAAAGTCTATCGAATTATCTGGACCAATATTTATCTTCTTTTGTTCACAAAGGATATCGAACCACATTAAAAACTATTTACTTTTTGCCAGTGTCTGTAAATGTGCGATAAATTTAAAGAGCTGCAATTTAAAAACGAATTATAGAAATATTGCAAGTTATTTTTGAATGATTTTTAACAGGAAAAAAATTGTTTCTTTTTGTACTTTGGTTAGCATTCTGACCAATTAAAATAATCAGTAATTCCATGTTATGTGTCCATAATCTAAGTCAAGGTATAAATGTATTTTAAAAATATAATTTAACTTAAAAAGAAACATTACTTAATTAATGCAATTAACCCGTTCACCACGATTAAGGGAAATATTTCCTCCATTTTCAAATTGATGATTATCCCATGGTGATTCTGCATTCTTTTTATGCAGAATGCCAAAATGGAACATATACTAAACTCAATTATGTAAATGGGAAAGTATAAAAAAATAGAGAAATTGTCAAATGAATTGATACCAAAGATAAAAATTTTGCAGCTGTAATGTGTTATTTTAATGTATATTGGTTGTATAATAATATATATAACTCTTACCTCATACTTTTTATGTTATTTGGTAAGAATAATTCTGCGCAATAATGAAGTTGTTATATTTGAACAAATGAAAATAAATACCTGATAACGACAAATAATTCTATTTTATATATATTCCCATTAAAAAAATCATCTAAAAAAACTAGAAACTATGTCCTTTTTTGTCATATTATGTTCTTATGATTATCTTTTGTTATTTTCTCGTTATTATTTTTTTTGTTATGTTCTTGTGAATATTTTTCGTTTTGATATGTTCATTTGATGTTGCCATGTTATCTTCTAAGGATTTTTACTTTTTTACCTCCACACAAATAAACTATAAAAAATATTTACATAATAATATTTACTCGTCGTAACCTTATGGATCCTGTAAGTCAAAATAACTCGAAGCTCAGTAAGAGAGAATCTGCATATAATTTCTTACACTACAGAAAGGAAATAATATGCTGTCATTGTTTTCATTGAAATCTCATTCATAGAATATTTTAAAATAGCTAATAGAATCTTTGAAGAGAATTACAGGAATACAAATACTACTTATAGTTATTTGATTAAACAGATGCAATCTTTTTTAAATAGATTTAAATATGTACACGTTAAATTTTGCAAATAATAATGATGCAGAAATTTTTTAATGTAATTAGAAATAACGTATTTATAATTTTATATCTACAGCAGTTATAAATTTTTTTAATAATTAATTATTTTAGTTAATGTTAAAAAACAAAATTTCAAATTTCATATAATAAACTAAAATGAATATCTGAAGATCTGAAAATTACTTAAATACTGTTTTAGTTAACTTATGAGTGGATACATTTAAAAAATACTGGTATGTATGTGTTGATTTTCATTTCCATACGCTTGACGTCACTGGGCAATTGGATCGCAAAGCGAGCCTCCATCCTTTATCAGAGTATATTTTGGTGCCTGACGAAAGTAGCTGTCCTGTGTGGATAGGAAGCTACCTGATTGGTGGAACGAACCTGGACAGTGGGAGTGGCTAAGTGGTGCTTGCAGACAGAGCAAGTGAGAAAAAGTGAATCCTGAATTTGAGATGAGTGCCTGCTTTGTTATTGGTCTGGAGGGTGAAGTGATTGATTTTCATTAGTGATACCATCCATTTGCTTTTAAATTTCATTATTCATGAAAACTGAGTGGTTAGATTCACAAACTCGTAATGTTGTCAAGTCGTGGGGTTGAGTCCTTATTTCACTGAAAACTGGCATCTGGCATGATCCAAAACCATCAAATTGGCGTAGAATGAAAGTTTGGAAAAGTGGGGTGCCAGCTCAAGTCATCTTCATCGACGACGGTTTAAAATTACGAGGTTCATAGCCAATAGCCCTTGTATAACTTCAAAGTGTACGACATTAATAAACACCAACTTACTTAGAATTTAATAAAATACCCAAGATGATCTCTTAGAACCATATGAATTAAGGAAAGATATTCACTTTAAAATCCTTAATTATAATTAATATTATTAATTTACAAGCGCTTTATATAAAATAAAACGTAGCAAAAAAGCAAGTATTAACAGGAAGTGGTGGAATCCTTCTAACAGATGTATAATCTGAGTATTCTGAAAAAGTTTTGTTCACATTTCTGATTTTTTTCTTTCTGTGTGATTTTGTGGTAACTGTGTATCTGTATTGTAGATACATGTTGTTTTTGTAGGCAGATTTTAAAGTTTTTTTAACTCTGTCTGTATTTTTATTTTTTAAGCTTCGTATATTTCCCATTACAGTGCATTATAAAACTTTGTAATTCCGTTCTTACGAAGAATTTGTTAATTCTTGTCTGTAACTTAAAACTGTTTGTTGAAATGTGTATGTAAGTTTTGTAAATTTCCCTTTGTCTACTCCTGTAAAAAATTAAAATGAAAAGAATTTTGTTGCTTAGTGAGGGGGTGTTTGTTTCCCGGGGATTTGGCTGGTAGTTCTAAATCCTCTAAGGAGATTTTGGTCAGTTTGGGTATCCTCCACCAAAAACAGTCATGTGGCATCATATTGAGATGTTAATAAATAACAACACATCACGATATGGAGGAAGTAGTGCTTCATTTTATGTACTGAGACAAGGAATTTCTTTCCAAGATAGCATTTGCACGAGATAGTTTTAATTTATTGTCTTTCTCTAAAAATTTATAGTGTTTAGCGTTTATCTGTTAGAATTTCAGATATGCAGTAGAACGTCATTTATCCGAATCAATTGGGACCGGACACCGTTCGGATAACCGAAAACCGAATGCGATCCATGCAGTATATGGTACTGGACACTATACAAATATTGAAAATCATCGCATGAAAATGAATGTACTTGAAGAAAAAGCAAAATAGGTGCAAAATGTCGCAATTTTACCTTGATTGGGGAAATAATCATTTATTTTTCGCTGTACCATTGTACCTTCGTTTTTTCACAGCAAGGTCTCTGATTCTCCTCAGCAACAGTAGTTGAGTAGGACAGCAATCTGATTGATGTTCGTACCACTCCATAGCTGTCTCTAACGCAAAAACACGTCAGTATTTGATGGACCCTTCCTACTTTCGTTGTTATTGTCCTCGTCTTCATCCGTTTCATCGTCGACAGGGTCGAATTCTTCTAACACGGAAGTAACAATCTCGTCATCATTGAGCATTTGAAATCCCCAGTCTTCTGCATCGCATGACATCCAGGTTTCTACATCAACTAAACTCAACAAAAGAGCATGTATACACCTCCTTACTTGAAAACAAACTGACCTAATATTCAGCGTAGATGTTTACCAAATCACACAACTGGAATTCCCCAAATTTCCTTCACCTTGGTTTTTCCCATCACTTTTGGCCTCACAGGAAACAAATGTTGAGCATTACACTGTTCAAAAGTGTATCCGGACTTTGGTTCGGATATTTGACGCTCCAGATAATAAACACTCGGATAAACGACGTTCTACTGTATTAGAGTGAGCTGTTCTTTCGTGAATTCAAATAAGATCTGTAAAATTGTCTTGATTCTGCAATATTTTAGACGATGCTTCTTTGAGTAAGTAATGTCACCCAAAGTCTGTTGCGATTAATATAGGTAGTGTTGTCTGATTAATTAAAAATTTTCAATTTATAACTAAAAAGAAAATCGAATTTCTATATTTTAATTTTTAAATACTTTAGTTGAATTTCTTGATCTTGTATTTTTATACCATACGGACCACCCAAATGAAAGTGGCATTGCTGTAATATTTCCCCTATTTGAATAAAAAGACGACTGCGCATGCCCTTATAGAGGGCTTTGAATACTGGGAATGCATGTGATATAGTATCAGATCCCACCGGATGCGTGTGTGATATCGTGAAAGTTCTTTAAAAGGCCTCGTTCGCATCATGGTCGCTTCTAAACTGTATCAACGCGCAGTCGTGCAATTTTTAACAGCGAGAAATGTCAGTGCTAGTAAAATTTGTCGTCGAATGTAAAATGTATATGGAACGGAGTGTGTCAGGGTCACGCGGTAATTTTATTATATTACTCATTGGTGACGTAATGATGTAATGGTTTAAACGAGCTGCTTGTGTATCTTGTCTTTGGCAAGGAGCCAAAAGAATGTAGTAGATAGATTTCTCTGGAATAAAATGGTGAATTGATGTTGCTCTGATGAGTTTAGTTTTTCTTTAGTATGAACAGGGTTCGCGGCTGACAGAGTGCATGGGTCTAAGATTGATATTCCGATAGTGTAGGGATTTTTATAGTGAAAGAAGCAGTACTGACAACATTCCCCTTACAGCTTGAACCTCCCGCCATGTAACTACCACGTATTCTGCCCATTCAAGAAAGCACTGAAGGGACGGCGATTTGGTCCAATCTGCTGTTGGTTCCACAACCAACCGCGGAGCATCTTCATCCACTGTATGCATCATCTCGTGGACCTCTGGGATACTTGTTTCAACCTACAAGACGACTTTATGTACACTGGTGTCCAAAAGTTAAGCATAATTGATAATTATGTGAATAAAGAAGGAACTGTAAATCAGAATGGCGGGAAACGTGATATGCGAGTGTAAAATGGTTATCAAATAAGGAAGCAAATCAAAAGAATGATAATGATTAATTTTACTATCCAAAGTAGCAGTTCAAAAGAAAACTGAGCATAGCAAGGATTCACACTTTAAAGAAAAAATGAAAGAAAACATTAAATAAAATACTGATGCTGCAGTTTAATAATGCGTGTGGTCACCTCTGACAGCCAGGCACGCTGCACAGCGATTTACCATACTTGCTATGAGATGATGAATGAGTTGTGGGCCCAAACGGTTCCAAGCTTCTTAGAATTCTGTAACGGAGCTTGGTGGGTGCGAAAAGGCTGCAATTTGTCTCCCGAGCATATCCCATACATGCTCGATAGGATTGAAATCAGGGGAGTTCGCAGGCCAAGACATGCGCTGGATGTTTTCCGTTTTAAAGAAGTCATCAATCAGCACCGCTCGGTGACATGGGTTATTATCATCCATGAATATGAAGTCAGGACCGACAGCACCTCGAAACAAGCAAACATAAGGCTCAAGAACTTCGTCTCTGTATCTTTGAGCTGTCACAGACCCCGTGTGAAAGAAATGGAGGTCTGTGCGGCCGTCCATCATGATACCTGTCCATACCATTACTCCCCTTGATGGAAAATGATGTCTTTCCGTTATGTTTCTTGGTTCAAAATGTGTTCCACTTTCTCTCCATATCGCTACCCGCCGAGAATCACTACTCAGACTAAACCGAGACTCGCCACTGAACATCACATTGGCCCTCTCTCCAATGTTGATGTTTCAAACGAGCGCGTTTATGCGCAGACGTGAGGGGGATGCAAACTGCTGGTCTTCTGGCATACTGGCCAGCATGATTGAGTCTTCTGTAAACAGTTTCTCTCGAAAATTGTATTCCTGTTGCGACTGTGAGCGCCGGACCCAGTGCTCTGGCAGTACTGCCCCTCTGTCGTCGCGCACTTATTACCAGATATCGGTCTTGGCTAGGGGTTCTGACTCTTGGTCGACCTGATACTGGTTGTCGGGTAACATATCCCGTTCTTTGAAACCTCTGCCACAGTCTTGAGATCACAGACTGGTCCACATTCAAAATTTGAGACACTTCGGTTTGTGATCGTGAGGATTCCAGCATTCCAACGATTCTTCCTTTCGTAAACATGTCCAATTGGCATCTTTGTGCCATCATTCACCACCTTGTTTGATGGTTAACAACGTTCCTTCGCACAGCAGTTGCACGAAACTTGTCTGAACTGCCTATGCTGCGTGAATCGGTTTCTTCGCGTTTCGACATGCGCCGGTGTTTCGCACAGGACGTAGTCGACTGAAAAGTTTTGCATAAACCCAATGTTTTTTCTTCACCTAATTAATATCCGCAAGAAATTTGGAATGATTTTACGAATATTTACTCCATGTTTTTCGCATTTTACGATTTATGCTTATATTTGGGACAGCAGTGTAGTCTATGTGGTACGTAAGTATTACTTATGCTAATTTATATTAACACCATTTAACCAATTGTCAAATGGATAGTAGTGCCTCTTTCATTTGGGCTCCACTTATAAATTCATTTCTTTTTTTTACCAGTAAGCCTTTTCTTTCACTTGCATATTGAAAATAAATCTAAGAATCCAGGCTATTATTTTAACACCATGACTTAAACTTTTATACTTCAGAGGATTTAGAATTTCCTGCATATTTACGAAATATACGTAATTCATTTTGATCAATTTGTTCATTTTGAATTTCATTTTCTAGAAATTTAAATATAACTCATATCTGTCGCTATTTTGTTTTTAGATTTGAACGGTTTTGAATTCAAACATATGTTTAGTCTGTAATTAGGATCGTTAAAAGTAATTTGGCATGACTTTTTAATTCAATACCCAATACATCTAAAATTTTACAAGGTTAGGTAAAATTTTAGATTTGCTCTACTGCTCGTGGAAATCTCGTAATTCGTTCAAATTAGACAACTTTAATAAAAAAGTCAATTTGAGTAATTTATTCATGTGCAAGCCAATAACAAGACCATTTCTGTCCTATGATCGTCAAATTATTATAGCTAATTAATAATTAGTACCTGATAATTAAACTTCTTTTTGGCTTAAGATCTGAAACAATAAAATTTGTAGATAATTAATATTTTATTAAAAATTAAACGTAGATACATAATTTTTGTGTACAGAAGCCTCAAAATAGCTTTAAAATTGTAGTGAATTCTAAATTTTAAAAAAATATTTCGTTAATTATAGTTTAGATAATTTAATACAAGCGTTCTCTTGATTTCAAACAATTAGTTGAGAAGTTTTACTTGGCTTTGTTGTGCTTTTATCTAGTTCAAATAGTTTTAAATATAGAAATCTCAATTTTAGTTATTGTTCTGTCCTAAAAACTACTTTTCATGATATTTTTTCCACTGTAGTAAGGTAGCCAATTAAAAATCTGACCCCATGTTGAACACCACAATAAAAAATGTAGAAATAAATATTTCTATACAAATCTCCAGGACAAAGCAAGCTCTAACAATAGAATCCGATTTTTGCGAACCATATCTTGGACATAAGTATGTCTCTAACCACGTATAGTTGTGATGAAATTAATCATTTCTTTTGATGTGAAATAAATTAATGAATAAATTTATTACACAATTTATATTTCATGAAGAAATGAGCGTTACATTTAAAGAAAAATTATGTTGTTTATAATACCACCTGTTTGACGGTGTCAGATCGAGGCCCACAAAATTCATCTTGGCAAGGGGCAAGGTGTACGCCTGTCGTTAGCCTTTAGAACCATGGAGGTGATAGTACGATTTGACTCGGCTCATACACGAGGAATGGCGACACCAACTATCTCCACCTCCACAATTTAGGCATAGAACCGGAGAGGGAAATATTCTTCAGGCCTCTGTACTCGTGGTTTCTGCTGTGATTGACCACAAGACTTTCGGACTCACTGATTTTACGAGCACGTACTCCGTGTGTACTCGGAGGCTATTTGGTGTCATTGGGCATCGAACCTAGACCTTCCGGTCAGAAGTCCGATGCTCTAACCACTAGGCTACCCACGGCCTCAAAGATAAATTCTAGAGCAGCTTATTGCTGGCTAAAAATTGTTTATTCTAAGACCTTACAATTATTTTCTTACATACAACTGCTTCCGTCCATTACCGAAGATTACAACTATCTATAGAGTTCCACATTTTACTTTCCATTTACCGATGCGACTAAAAATTTCTATTATTTGTGGCATTACCTTAACTTGTTTTCTCGGAAATTCACCAATTATGGAATTTTTTTTCTAATTAAAGGTTACTTATTTTTTAAAGATGTTAATAAAGTATTTAAATAATCAAAAACATTTTAAGACTAAACATCTATAATATTTGGATAGTAACTTATGCATGTTACGATTGTTTTCACAGATATAAGTTGTTTGCATTACATTTATAGAAATACTTATACGAGAAAAGGATTCAATGAAAGTAACGATTTTACTAAGACGGGGTTTTTAACCAATTTCATCACTTGTTTACATTACGTATGTGTGTGTATATTACTTGTTTACATTTACATCGAAACTTATTCGATATAAATTTTAATTTGCTTGTTCAGTGCCTTAAAATATGTGAAAAAATGAGGGTTATTGAATTTTTGTCACGTTCAACAATGATATAAGTTGTTTACATTTAAAAATTGCCAAATCTAATGGACTACATTTAACAACTCCATGAGATAAAAATATGTTGTCAATAACAATGCTATAATAAAACTTAATATCATTGTATTGTGCAATATAAGGTAACAAATTTTTATTTTTTAAAAGTTCTAGATAAAGATTTTATTGTTCAATTTTAATACTTTGTTCGAAATTATTTATTTCACTTTTTCATTTCAGATCAAGGAAACAGTCTGTTTTCATGATGCGAATGTGAAGTTCTTTATTTTATTTTTTATTTTATTTTCCGTTTAAATGGTATCTTTAGCATTTCAAAAGGTGACCTTTATCACATTGCTGATAAGGCATTATCAAAAATGATTTACGATTATATTTAACTCGCGTGATTGTAATTTGAAGGTCTCGCATCAAAACAACTAGCTACTACATGTCTGAGTTTTCTTGAACGTATTTTATAACTACATTTTATTAGATCTAATAAAATAGAGCAAAAAACACTTCGAAGTTTCTTTTTTATCTTCATATACAGTTTTTATTTCTGACATAATTTCAAAGCCTTTTGGTTTGATGTAAATTAAATAAAAAAACTTATTATCAAAGAAACATTAAAAGCAATTACAAGCAGGTTTTAAATAGCTTTATAGTCGTATATTATACTAGCTTATTAAGTACGTCCATATTTTACTATGAAAATATTGAAATATCATTAGAGATAATTAATATTGTTTCCAATAGGAACTAAATCTTTTAATGCTTTCATTAATGAAAAAAGTAACATTTAAAGTGTAATTAAAAATTTGAAAATACTGTAATTAAATTTTTGAGAAAGAATCATGTTCTTTTTGCTGTTCCATATATGTTGAGGAAATAGTATTGAATTGAATTCAAAGAATATAATTTTTATACCAACAGATGGTTGATGAATGCGTGTGTTGTGTTTCCTCAAGAAACAATAATAAAGAAGAAAAGGGATTTAGGTGTGTGTGTGTGGACCAATGAGTGTCTGGAAAATTTCTACAGTTAAAGGATGCTACTCTCTTTCTATGCCAGCCACTACTACTTGCAGTTACTATGCCTTTTAAATCTATAATATGAAACAAAATGGAAAACTTTAACACTTTTAATAGATTATCAATGGCCATTCCGATTAAAAATTATCTAAAATTTGACATAGAAGGCATGTATATATCAATGATGCTCATATATATAATATATATAATGTACATGCTTCAAGTCCTGTAGTTGAAAGAGATTTAAAGGAAAAAGGGGGAGGAGAGTAGAATTAAAGTTCAAATGAAAAAATGGAGTCGGAATTTTTTTTGATGTAATATCATTATTTATAAGACAAAGAACATTTTTATTCTAAGATTTCCTTTTCTTACAATTTTGATTAGATTTTTTACTTCGTGAACATATGTTTTGCATAGTCGATCAATTTAATCTGCTACAAACATTTTTAGTTTCATGTTATTCCTTAAAAAGTATTACCAAATTATAAGTCGCCCATCCGGTATAGTGGTTAGTGACACTGAATGCTGTGCCGTAAGGCCTGTGTTCGAATCCCGGAGAAGACATGGATGTTTGTAAACGTATAGTGCCTTTGCGGCATGGGGGTACTCTAAATAATCGTCGATCCGCAAGTCCTCTCGTGAGTTTGGTAGATAGGGAAGAGAGGTGGGAGGCCCCTGATTACCTCTAGGATGCTCTTCCTCAAAACTGGGGTAGAACTGAGCCAAAAGTACTGTCACCTGTCTGGTACTCAAAGCTACGGCTAACGACAGGCGTACATCTAGCCCTTTGCCACGATGAATTTCAAGGGCCTCGATCTGACATCGTCAGACAGGTGGCATTAGTAACAATTAAATTATTAATTGATTATTAATCACGCATTATTAAAATTTTCTACTTATAAAAATTATTTAAGTTCTGAGAAACTTCACTGAATTTTCGAGAAAGTAAATTAAATAGCGCTCAGAAACAATATATGCAAATGTATTGGTGGATAGATGATTAAATAAAGGTTAATAAATGAAATGTAATAAACTTCAATTTTTTTCTACGATTATGCGTAAAGAATAAATAAATATTCTTTACAAGCAAATAACGATAATTGTGGATATATTTTACATGTTCTTTCATTATATTTTTTCATTAAATATATATATGTATCGGCCAGAATTTTTTTTATTCCAGAAAATAGATTTTATTTTGAATATAAAATATATTGAAAATAACATAATTTCCATGAATGCATATTAAATAACATATGGATAATTAAATCAATTCGAGCTCATTTCTTAAAATTTGGTAAAATTGTGACATTTTTGCACCTATATAGAAATGTAATTTCTTAAAAGAAATGAAAACATAAATAGAGTAGCAAACTGAAACTTCTTTCTTCTTTCTGTTTAAACATATATGAATCTGTAGAAGAAAGGTAATTAAATTTATGATTTGAAGGTAACGGCGTATACTTTTAAGAGTTAATTTATAATATTACTGGATTTATAACAATAAAATACCAATAAACTTTTTTCTACTTAAGGTTTTTATTTCATTATATCGCAGTTTTCCATTGTAGTAAAAAAAATGAACTAATAGATAACATCTGCCAAATTATCATCAAAAGAGATAAGTAAACAATGATGTTTGTATTTATGGCATTGTTATCAATTTTTCTTTCTTGTAATGAAATTCCAAAATGCTGAGAAAGAAATAGAGTATGAGACATATGTATTTGTTTTTTGCGTTTTAAGTGCAATCATTCCTAATTAACTTTTACTATTCCTTGTCCTTTTAGGGGCAGTTCTTTTGTTTTTAAATAGTATATTCTTTCGGTTAATAAGTATCCTAAAATTCCTATACAAGATATGAAAAATAATATGTATAATTTAACAGAAGTGCACAAATAATCATTATAAATAAATGGTAACGACCATCCTATTGCAGAGTACAAGTTACAACTTCCAAAAGCAGCTTCTTCGTCGCCTTGAAACAATATTCCATAAAAGGCTAAAATATAAAAAAATATGTTAAGGAACATGAAAAAAAAAACATTAGTTCACATATTAATTGCATATGCAATCACAATTTATTTTTGCATTGTAGGATTCTCAAATTTTTATGTAATAGGTCTATTGAACCTTTCAACAAGATAGAAGTAACTTTGCTATTGCATTCACACTAAGCTTAAAGAAACATATGCCTACAATTACCAATTTATTCGTAAAAATGAGAAATTATTCCATCTTTTATTTAAAAGCGTATAGTAGCACATAAATCCCGTAAGAATGTTTACATATTGGTAAATTGCTTATTATATGGTAAATGTAAAGCAGTCAAATCAGTTTTAAAAACCTACACAATTACTTAACTAAAGCTTTCTTAATATACATATATAAAATATTGGAAAGACTTTAAAAAGCGATAGAGTACACTTCCTAATAATCAACTTTAATTAAAGAAGTAACAGCCAGAATTTAAATGCAAAGTAATGTTATAATAGGTGAAACAAAAGAACGATTAAGTTATAAAGATGTTTGATGGCGTATGACTACAATAAGTGTTAAAAACAGCAACCAATAGTGATTAAGCGTGTGCACCGGGCATATTACGCACTTTCCTCCAGCAGCCCAAAGTATAACGAGGATTTTTTTCTGCAGATTAATTGGGGGTCTCAGACATAAGAACCTTTAGCTGTCCCCAAAAAATGAAATTGAGGCATAAATAAGTTAGCGAACACGGTGGTCAGTTTGCAGGACCACCTCACCCTATCTCTTGATTTGGAAATCTTATATCCAGATAGTATATATAATGGGCTAGTGCTCTATCTTATTGGAATCACATTATCATCCAGATGTGTACAGGAACTGCTCAACCTGTCTGGGAGCACCAGTTTCATAAGCGTGAAGAATTCCCCCCCATCAAGGTGCTCTGGAAAAAAATAAGGTTCGAGTACATGGAATCCGATTATTTCTGCCCAAATGTTGATAGAAAACCTTCGCTGATGAGCATGTGGAAAAGTGGAATATGGATTTAAATGGGTTATTAAATGGATGAACATGTGGTGGCATGGTGAATATCATTAAAGTTTGCATGGAACAATTCAAAAGTGCCATCCCCTTTACGTTTAAGTTCTGACTATGCATTCTTTGAGGAAAACTGTTTGATTGAATATGTACTATCACCTCTTAAAGTTTTGTCCATCATTTATGAAATACCTTGTATATAAATGCTTTGTTTTTGCTTTACTTTTATGACTTTAAGAACTAAGGTAAAATGTTGATGCTATCGTATGAAAAAAAATGAATGCAGCATTTTAAAGTCTGAAATGATTGGTATTTCTTATCAACAAAATATTTCAGTATAAATAATTTATAGGCAAAAAAAATATTGATTTAAAACATATTTTTAAAAATACAGTTTTAAGTTAATAAATCTATAACCTAATGATATATTTAAAAATAATTTGCTATGTATATCAAAAAAATTAACTTTACATTATTTTAAATTAATAATTTGCCCCGTGTGTAATAGTTTAAGTAACAGAAAGTCAGTAAAATCTTGCTAAATGTTTCACGGTCTAATAGTTTAGATCTAAATTGTTTTCATAAATCAAAAATAGATAAAATATATACGAGATAATCTTTTAATAATTATTTTCATATTTTACTTTGGTGGCCATGAAAAGAAGAGGAAACAATTATGAAATTACTAAGGAATTTCAGTTTTCCAGAATTTTATGCCATTAAGTGAGGATTTACATATATTTTCGCTTACGTTATAATACTTCACAAATTCAAATTTTAATTGTAAAACTTTTAGACTTTATAACTTAACATTAAAATACAGAAAAATAATTATCAAAATTTAATGCCAAATTCTAGAGCTTAAAAGAGGAAAAATATTTTTTCGATATTTTATTGTACAAAATATACATAAAAGAAACAGACAAGCACTTATATGTTTTAAAAATTCACTTAGAAAATATTACAGGAATGACTATTATAATAATACAAAAAACCATTTTACAATAAGCATTAAACATAAGATAAAATCTTAAAATGAAATTAAATATAGTTATAAAGGAATTTAATGGTATGTAAATGTGGGAAAAATGACTCCTTCATTATTTGTAGTTTTTAAACAGTCCCTTAAAAACTAAATAGTCCTTAATTAAACATGGTAACAATCGGGATGATTATAGTCATTAAATGGAATTAATGTTGTTTTGTTTTTGGAAAATATTGATTCCGGTACAAAAAGGGCTCTTTGAAATTAAAGATTGAACTATTCTGTAGAGACTAGTCATCTGAAATTTAAAATTAATTTCCACCATGAAAAGAGAATCCAAGGCCTTGGTTGAGATTTTTAAAAGAATAATCAAAGCAATTAAAATGAAAACCAATACTGTGTTTATGTAGGAAAACACTAAGTTTATACTTGGAAAATAAATTAAAACTTTTTTAATTCTTACTAATAGCTCACTCTCTCTCTCTCTCTATATATATAATTATTTATTTCGGATATTAAATTCCCTAATATTTTCCTAACTCCAAAATTTCATAAAAATCCTATTAAATTTAGAACTATAAAGAACGGCTTTAAAACTTATATTGCACATCCGGGCAAGAAGCTACAAACTATTATTCAATCCACATTAGACAATATTGATAGTTCTATTATTGTTAAGAATAGTTTGGATATTATTAAGTATACTGCTGTTTGTAAGAAATGCAACACCATGAAGAAATCATCAGAATTAAATGAAATTTAATGCACAAACAACTTGCATTAATGACGAAATTTTCGAAGCAGAAAAACAATATTAAGTGTCAAAAATCAGAATTTGGTATAGCCACTACGCGCTGCAATAAGTGGTGCTGTACGACGTGTCATGGAGTGAAACAGAGTTTGAATGTCTGCTTGTAGAATAGAATTCCATATTGCTAGTATGCGAAGGAAAAGTTTGTCTTTTCAAGCTGCAGGACGCGGATCACGAGCGAAACGCCGACCAACAAAAACCCACACGTGCTCAATAGGCGACATATCCTGGCGAATAAGCAGACCAAGGAAGAAGTTGCATGTGTTAAGCTGAATAAAATTCTCAAACACGATTGAAACATGTGGGCATGCATTATCCTGCTGAAAGATAGCTCCAGGGATGCCTTGAAGTTAGGGAACGACTTCAGGCTGTAGCACTTCACGGACGTATTTGTTGCTATTGATATTACTCTCAATTCGTAGCAAATTGGATCGTCCATGATACGAAATCGCACCCCAAACCATATCTCCGGATGTTAGACCACTACATCGTTAGATAACGCTCTTTGGAAGGCAGCGTTCACCGGCATAGCGTCTAACACGAATGCGGCCATCATGGTCCTCCAAATTAAAGCGTGATTCATCTGAAAAGCCAACTTGGTGCCAATCAGCTTATAGGGCTCTGTGTTCATGATCCCATTGCAGACGCAGCTGTCGATGGTTTGCCTTGAAGGGGATCCTGTATAAAGGCGCCCTTGCATACAATCCAAGGTGAAGCAGACGTCAACGAATTGACGAAGTATACCTGTAGCAGTAGACCAACGTGCTGCCAACTGCCAGGAGGAAGCTGTACGGTCATTCATCGCCATGCGGAGCAGGTGTCAATCATCGCGGGCTGACGTCACCTTCCGTCGTCCATTGCCAGTATTTCGAGTTATCGGTGCTCGTCGGTACACTGCTTCCAAACTCGCATCACTGTGGAACTGTTCCGTTGCACACGAGCTCCTAATGCGCGATAGGAATATCCTTATTCTCGAAGGCCGATAATCCTGCCCCGTTCAAACTCCGTAAATAGTTTCAATTTCTCCTTATTTCGTCGAGGAGGCATACTTAGGTATCACTTAACGTTCACCACTAACAAGTAATGATTTGCTATTTTCAACATCCCGCTTCAGCCTTCTATTTATACGCTTTCATCATCAGGTCAGAGGGTGCTGCGCACGCCACGCATGCGCGGTGGCTCAGAAACTTTACTGTTTTACGCAACATCCTATAATTGATATTTGCTGCAAGTTAATTTAATTCTGATGATTTTTTATGGTGTTGCATTTTTTGCAAACAACAGTGTATTTATTGAGTTTCGGCAAGTATATAAATTGATCTCTTGTGTACTGGTTTTGATGAACTAAAAAAACATCTAAAGCATTTGCAGAATACTAGCTTTTGGTGACATGTAATAATCTACGATTGATTTTTCATTTGGACAAAGTGTGTGCTTCTGGATTTCAATCAAAGTGCACGATATCCTATTAGAGATAAGATATTATCAAAATATTAATTCTGCTTCTTATTAAGTGTTTATGACAAGCATGTACTCTTGCAGGAGGTAACACGAATGGAATTCTTATTTGTTGAGTATAAATATTGCCAAGGTAACGTGACTATTTTAAAGGGAGAAGGAAGACTTTTCTTACAGAGTGCTTCTATTTGTGTTGTAAAGGGTATACAAGAGTTAATAAACTTCGTGGATGGATAATAGTTCAAATTTCAGCGCAATAAACTAATTTTATGTAGTACTTCTTTGAAATTAATAAACAATGAAATGAGTTTTTTTTCTTTAAAATTTTTTATTTCATATGAAAAATATTAAATAATTTCATTTCAAATTATATATTATTTCATTTTAAACGTATTTCATTTCTTTTAATGTAAATAATAAGTAATATTAAGATTGATACTAACCTCGTAATTGGGACAAGTATATCCCGATGAACGTTCCCCATAATCCACCTGCTAAGTAGTACATGGACGGGTTGTGTGGTTGAGGGTTCCATAAAAGTAAGAATACAAAGTTGATGGTATTGAAAATCTGGCCTAATAGAAAGACTGGTATTCTTCCAGTATATTTAATAATGAATCCAGACAACATCGATGATAGAGCAGATGTCATTCCGTAAAAAACAGTGACCAACCCGATTTGGGATGTACTCCAGGAGCAAGCAATGTAGGCCTTAAAACATACAAAAATTTAATTTCTTCATAAATAAATGAGTAAAATTAATATCTTTTTACAAAATCAATCACAATCAGTTGTTCATCAATCTCAAGATATTTAGTCTATTGAATCTTGTTTAAATTCATTATTTACAGATACTTCTAAGAAAGATTTATATTCTTATTGCATAAATGATGACATTCAGGAAATGCAATAAAATAATTTATATATATCCAGTTTTTTTTTGAATCAGTAAATCAGTTGAATTTTCCCTTTATTATTGAATGACTGCATTAATATTATTAAAATTCCCTATTTTCAAGCCTTAAGAAAGCAGAAACTAAAATACTGTCAGCAAAATTATTGTAAGATCTATAAAAGTGAAAAAAAGGTTTTAAAGGAGTAACATATAGTATTTTCTAAGATTAAGATTATATTAACATTTTCTAATACTATGCTATTACACTAAGATTACATTAAGATATGATACTAATATAATAGTAAGATAATACTAATATTATATATATTAAGATTATACTAATATTTACTATTAAATTAAAATTATACACTTTCTTTTTTCTAAGAAAGTGTCGAACTGTTAAAATGTATCATACAGTGATAATTAGTCTAATTGGCCCATATTTTAAAAAAGGGATTCTACTAATATACAAGGGGTGATCAAATGAAAAGGTACGAAACGACACGGTGGGTACAAATATAGACTTTATTCAAAATATACACCATAGGCCTGAGCACAACGATCCCACTGATGAACAAGCCGCAGGATTCCTTGTTCCCAGAATTCCTGTGGCTGTGACGAGACCCAGTCCTTCACAGTGTCCTTGAGTACGTCGTCCGAGTTGAAGCGCTTTCCTTTCAGGTGTTTCTTCAGTGGACCAAACACATGGAAATCGCAGGGTGACATGTCCGGACTGTAGGACGGATGGTGCAACGTCTCCCATTGGAACTGGTCCAGTTCCATTTGTGTGACTCTGGAGACGTGTGGACGTGCGTTATCATGGAGCAGAACCACACCCTCCGTGAGCAGCCCCGGTCTTTTGTTCTTGATGGACCTGCGTAGGCGTCGGAGTGTCTCACAGTACACATCGGAGTTAATGCTTTTTCTGTGCTCGAGTAATTCTGTGCTCGCATCATTTGGACGCCGCTTTTTATAAGAGCCTTTGCTCTCTCCTGCGCATGCGGGCACCCGCGCATGATCCGATCCCAGTCAGAGTCTCCAATGGCATCCCGAGATGTCTCGCTACATTCTCCTTGGCGGAATATGCAAATATTTAACTGTTTCATTTTTATGTCGTTTCGTACCTTTTCATTTGATCACCCCTTGTATATGTATATGTATATATATATATATATATATACTAGCTGACCCGGCCCTGCGTTGCACGGGCTTTTACCGAAGGTATAACTTAATCCCCCTGTTAATTTCCTCCTTTCTTTCGGACGCCAGCACTTTTGTGTGCGTGTGACGCGTACGATGTGGGTGCATGGCCCGCGAGTGCGCGCCATGGCTTTCTCGTTTAACATTTTCCCTACTTTTCACAAAATCAGCACTTCCAATATTATTTCTCGAAATTACTTTTACTTCTTTCTCTCTTTCCTCTCCGCTTATCCCGGCGTTGCACGGACTTTTACCGAGTGAATAACTTAATCCCCATGGGAATTTTTTCCTGTTTCCCTCATGACGATAGCACTTATGTGTGTGTATGCGCGATGTTAGTGATTTCTTTAACTATGACATTAAAACTCCCTTTTTCGAAATTTGTTCCTGCGTTGGTGTGGTGCGGTACTTAGGAGAGGTGGGTAAAAGCTTAGGTGTCGTCCTCGTCACTTGACCATGGTTGAAAATTTCGAGATCCGTCTTCAAAAACACTCGAATAGGCGAACAGTGCGAATTTATAAATCATTCACTCACTTTTCAATTCTTTCGTTGCAAGTTTTTAGTCCCCGGAAACGAAAATGTAGCCTTTTTAAAAATAGTTGTATGTTGAAAAAAACAGAAAAGTAGAAAATTTTCAAATTACAAAATTTTACTACTATTTTAAATCTTGAAGTAAAATTGTGAGGATATTTTGAAATGTTCGACTTACGGGAAAAAAGTTTCATGCAATTATCTTTATAAAAGAAGAAATTATTAAATGATTGTTTTAAGTATTTTGAGTGTTTTGTTAAAATTTGTTCAAAAAAGTTTTTGGCTTTTTATTTTTTAAATCACTGATTCTAAAAGTTTTAAAAATCATTTTTATTTAAACGCAACGATTTTGATTCATTTTAGAAAAAAATCATAAAATATGCAAAATATCATTGTTTTGTAAAAAAAAAAGTTTTTTTAAAAAAATTCTTTAAAAAAAAGATAGTTTTCGGCATTTTACTTTTTTAATCATAGATTCTAAATGATCAATGAACTTTTTAAAAATCTTTTTCATTTAAATTCATCTATATTTATTCATTTTAGAAGAAATCATAAAATACAAAACAAAATTAATTAATTATTTTATATTAATATTGATTAAAAATATTCATTTAGCAATTAATTGTGACATGCCAATTTAGTGATTTTTGATATATTAATAACACGCAATTAATAATGAAGAATTTTTTTATTTGAACATAGCTTTTAATTTTTTTCTTAGGAAGTTATGCTTATTTAACTGAATAATTCACAAAAAAAATTTCGAAATGGGCAAATTTTGCGTTTTTATTATGAAATTATATGTCAAAAAAGATTCATACTTTAGGCATTATTTTAAAGTAAACTATAAGTTTTATGAAAGAGAACAAAAATTTTGATACTGATAAATATTTTAAATGAGTCTCAGAAATGAATTGAATACATTTTGTCATCTTAACCTAACATCTATTATGATTTAATTTTGAAAATTATCTGAAGAAAAAAATGACGTAAATTGAAGCAAAAATAACTTTTTCACTCGCATTTTTTTTACTCGCTAAATTTACTGATTTTCTCCTGTTTAAGGCAGAACTTTTTAATGTAGCCCTTGAGTTCAATGCGGTCGACGGTTAAACAGTTAAAAGGTCTTTGGCGCAAAACTATTTTTCGACTCCAAGGTTTGGCTAACTGTAAAATCACGTATTTTTTATTATTTTTTTTTTATTTTTAGGGCATAATTTTTAAGTTACTGCTTTCAAACATCACAAATTAATTGCAAAAACATAGTACTTTGAAATAAAATGTACAAAAAATACTGTTTAAGTTATTTCTCAAAAAAAACAGTAGTTTACGAAAATCACAATTTTTTTTTAAATCCGTAATTTTGAGAAGTAATTTTTAAATCTTCGTATAGATTACGGATAATATTGCTTTACACATGAAAAAAAAAGTTTTGCGCGATTACCTTCATAAATGAAAAAGTTATTTAATGTTCAGTAAAAATTTCGACTGATTTTTAAAAACTCTTTTAAAAAAAAATTTGGGAATTTTATTTTTTAAATGAATGGATCTAAAAGAGAAAGACTTGAAGTTAATAAGTGTAGAAAATCGTTTTAATAACAGGAAAAGAAATTCATACGCAACGATTTAGAAATAATTTTCATAAAAATGCATCAGTTTCAACCATTTTTTAAAAAATTCTTAAAAAATAGATAATATCATTATTTTGCAAAAAAATTATACCACATCGTGGCGAAATAAATGATCTTTCCGATTCTGTAATTATTGTTTGTCTGATTTCCACAGTAAAAATTGTATGGCAATTTTAAGATGGTGGAAAACGTCGGATCACCGCTCGGCCGAAACGGAATGGAAGTTCTGCCAAGTAAACAACCAGCAGGAGTAAAACAATTAGGCGTTTTAAGGTTTTTAATTAATATCTTTTTAACTAATTGCAATATCGGAATGAAAAATAGTTTACATCTTATTCTCAGACCTACTGAATATACGCACAAAATTTCATTAGAATCGGTCTAGCCGTTTCGGAGGAGTTTGGTTACAAACACTGTGACAGGAGAAATTTATATATTAGATATATATGTTACCGGCAAAGTATGAAATGCCGGCATTCTATACAATGCCGGACGTTTTTAGGCAAAGTATGAAATATGAGATTGATTACATACTTTTCCTAGGCATTGTATAGAATGCCCAGGCATTCTATAGAATGCCTAACGCTATTTAGGCAAAGTATGAAAAAAGGTCATGATAAGAATATTATATCAATGACTTACATTCCTAAAAGTACAAATGTTATTCTGACAAAATAATGAGACTGCCATTAAAAAAATTATTGTTAAATTGGGATTTCGCATATACTTGGTATCAATGTTTTGTATTACACAATACCTTTTTTTTAAAAATAATTTTCTATTTTTTCTGGCAAATTTCACGTAAGGGGATGTACAGTTCAATATCGTAACGTGTAATATTTTTGTATTTGGTTGAAAGTTCTTTCAGAATTCTATCATATCCCCAGAATCATGAAATTAATTTTGCTCTTGGCAAATTAAATTCTTAGAACATGTTCACATCGTCAAACTGGATGTCAAAATTACCGGTGGCAATTGGTATCGCTTACATGATGCAGTCCTAAAAAGGGATACCAGCCCCTGGAGAATGTACTAGGTCTGAAAATGGTAAAAATATGAATCTGCAGCCCCATTGGGGGAAAAAGAATCCGTGACGTAATACTGTTCTTCCCAACAGTTTTCTCTTCTGGACCAGTCAACGTTTGATAATTTTACGGCGACCCGCTGAGGGTGGGACGTTGATTATTTATATTTTAAATTGTTTTTATTTTATATAATTTAATTGTATTTAAACATGTCTTCAGAGTAAAATTCAGTTGCACCGAAAAATAATTATAAAATGATTTCACATAAAATATAAAGTGATTTCGATGGAAAGTCGCACAAACACGAGAAAAATACACCCCAGTAAATATAATGGAAATAATTTAATGCTCCTTGAGTGACCTGATACCCTTTGATCCACGAAACAAGGGTTGGGGAACACTGTTTTATAGTGCTGACGCTTTCTTTAACAGCTTAAATGAGTTTACTTTTATTTTCCGCAAACATCACATCATAGCTATTCAGCAACCAATAGTCCTTGGGTTTCTTCTTAGTAGTCATTTTAGCAATTTTTTTATATTAGTTATTAACTTCTAGTAAGTAATTTCAATTAAGAAAAAGCCTTTTTTTTCGAGCATCAACTCGAATTTTAGGCAACTAACCGTTGAATAGTTGTTTCATGTCTATGGACCATGGGTCGGCAACCTTTTAGCTGTTGCGTGTCAAACCAATCTACCAATATGATTCAGCAAACCACACAGTAGGTATTGAAACAATTCAAAAATTTACAAATTTGTTGAGTAGTGCAAAGTGCCACTGAGAATTGTTCCGCGTGCCACATGTGGCCCATGTGACATAGGTTGCCGACCCCTGCTTTAGACCATGTCTCATTCTCCAACACTATAGCTTGCTTTTCCATTTTCAGGTAGCACAGGAAAAAAACAATTTTTTGTTGAATAAGTTTAAGTAAAATTGTGTATTTTGACATTTCCGAGGAAACAGCAATGTACAACTAACTTATTCTGAGCCTGAGACACGCGTTAAAAGTTTTATATCTTGCTAAATGACAATATTCGAAATGAATCTGAGATGTACTTTGCCGGTTTCTCATTAGGCATTCTATAGAATGCCTAGGAAATGTGTGAAATAGGAATCATTTCATACATTGCAGGCTAGATTTAGGCATTGTATAGAATGCCTAGGCATTCTATAGAATGCCGGATTTCATACTTTGCCGGTAACATATACATTGAAAAGATATTTAAGGTTAAACCGTAAGTCACTGAAAAAGTGGAAAAAAGTTACAAGTAATAATGTTCCCCAAGAAGAAATATTGAAGTATATTATGTAATAACTTTAAGATATTTTTTACTAGGTATTATTGAATGTCCTTTTTATTTTAAAATTCTTCATATATAATTGCATAAATTAGTTTTGTGTATACTTCTTTCATCACTGATATTCAACTATAAGTACTAATACCTTGCAATTACGGTATTTTTTATTAATAACATCATTCACATTCGGAAAGTAAACCGATTGTTAAGTTCATTGACCCTCATCAGGGCTGAAAAGTATTTGAAATCCTGGAATATGTTTTTTTTTTTACGTATGGAAAAACTATCAGAGTTTTAATAATGTTGAAAAACACAGTATCTTGGGAAATTAAAATGATTCTTGCTTATAAATTTAACATTAAATTACTAATTTCTTTTCTTTTCAGCATGAGAATAATGGTTAATAACTGCATACTTAAAGTTTTTAATAGAATAGATAAAAGTTATGTGAGTAAACTGAACTACAAGCTTCATAAATAATATATATGTTCCTTAGAACCAATAATATATATATTTGGAAAATCTTTATTTCTGTTATATTTTTGTGCCTATTTATCATTAAATAATTAAACTTTATGAAAAAGAAAGTACATAAATTCATTACTGAGATTTATTTGTCGCATTTTTTTGTGATAGGAAATAGGACATTTTTTTAAAAAGAAATGTCAAAATTTACAAAGGGTAACCAAGGTAGACAATAATTGTCTTCACATAACTTCAGCTATTCTAGAATATTTGAATGACTAGATTATTTTCTTACTGAGTTTAAAACGCTTACTTGTGTAAGCAATTTTAATTCGGTTGTAGAAAAAATAAGAAATGATAAACTGTAAATGCAATTATTAACCCCCTTTTATAAGCTTCACTTGCATGTAACGGAATCTTTAAACTCGATTTTTACTCACTTTAAAAGGTCATATCAATAAGAAATTTTGCTCACTTGTCCAGGACCAATAATAATACAATAATTTAATAATTTTGTTCAATTCTCCTGATCAGGATCATCAGGATTAACTATTTACTATTTTCAAATCTCATCCCGCATCTGGCGACTAATTTCAGATCCCATTTCTAGGTTTGGCGACTAAAGGATTAAGTTACAACTTAATTCGCTTAAGTATAAAAGGGTGTTTCTTAGTTTCTTGAAACTATAATTTTTAAAAAATATTATTTATGACAAATCTTATTTTATAAAAGTTTTTAATGAACCATAAATTAATACATGATAAATTTTATTCATATTTTTTATTATTCTCAAAATTTTAACAATAATTATAACATTATTCTCACCTTGGTAAAATCGGCTGTATATATACCTTGGCACATGCTAACAAAAATAGTTAATGGTATTAAAAGTATTTGCTCTTTCTTTTTGCTGTATTTAATGGTAGCAATAATATGAGTCCATGAAAATTTCACAGTTTCTTTTGATTTTTCCATGGGATCCAAAAGTAAAAAAATTAGCATAGCTGCTACAATCGAAAATGATATACAAATTGCAGTGAGAAAATATCTTGTGCTCCGTGTTACATCTTCTGTTTCATTACTGAAGCTCTCTACTTTAAAATTACAGTAATTAGATCCACAAGATAAATTGTAATTTCTTTGGGATATTTCATTACTGTCTCTTTGAAGAACATAGAAGGACATTAAATTGCTTGATACTTGGGCTGAGTAGTATGCTAAGCCATGCCAGCCGAAAAATAAAGCATTTGTAGAAGCAAATGAAGAATTTGAATTACTAATTTTCTTGTCTGTGACATGATCTGCAGAAATTGGATCAAAAGGTATCGAATTTTCTCTCTCAGTTGAGACACTTGCTGTTTCAGAATGTTTTAAATTAATTTCTCTACTTTCAGTATCTTTTATTACACTAGAAACTTCACTCGTCTGAGTTTTAATTATTCTTTCAGAGTTGAAATTAAGTACTTCTTGAGCCTGTTTTAATGAATTGTTTCTTAATTCCGATGCAATCGTTCTTTCTGCAAGTTCATTTGCAACAAATCTATTATTTCTTGAATGAGAATCTTTTAATGCTACTTCTGTGTTGTCTATTTTGTATTGAAGCTCACTTACTGAAAGTTCATTTATTCTTTGGTCATTGTTTCGACAATCTACAAAATCTTCACTAACAGAACTATATAAATCAGCCTTTTTGCCGTGTTCTAGATTTTCAAGTCTTGCATCTTCATCTATTGTACAATAAAGGACGCAAGATTCATTAAAGTAAGTGCATTGAGCTCCCCATATTAGTGTAGTTCCAATTCCAACTAACACTGCAGATGGTATCATTGTAATCCAAGATGGGTAAAAATTCGCAGCAATATAGGGTAAGTAGAGAATTACGGCAACAAATAATGTAATCTTAGTTCCAAACTTTTTAATGATATACCTGGAAAGTGTTATAGATGATAAACCATAAGAAATATAAATAACTGCTTGTGACGCTGTACCTATTCCTTCCTTTTTGTTCATTGTTGTTTGTAACATACTTAGACCATTATAAGATGTGAAGAGCAACACAAATGTGAAGGAGATTACCGTTAAATTTTTAACTATTCTCAGCTTGCTGAATTTTGAAGTTTTATTTGTTGTAAATTTAGGTCTTTTTAGTTTCATTTTCGTATAAAATTTCTGGAATTGAAAATTGTGACTAGATTTTTTTTGATGTTTATACGAATGTCAGCAAGATCTGTAATAGAAAATATCTGGCATAAATATTCACCCAAATTTTAAAAAAGGTTGAAACTTGTGGGTATGAATATATTGATTATACACAAATATACACATTTCTATAAATATTAAATTAATTATCGTATATATATTCTTCTAATATGTTTTATACTATCCAGTGATAATGAAAACGTTTTAAAAATTTTGGTTATAAAATTTTATATCCTTTGAATATTTTTCTAAAGTATGTATATAACTTATTTAGTTTTTTTAAAATTTTACTTGAAGAACCTTTTATATATTTTCTATATGTGATAAAAACTTTATTACTTCAGATTACGTTCACCAAATAAATTTGTTAGGCTTTAGAAAAAGAAGGATATTTTATTTAAGAAAGAAAATATCCTTTTAAAAATATTTATATTCTCCATTGTCAAAATAAAGGAAATTTATTTAAAAAAAAACGTTTAAGTTAATTCTGTAACTAACAATTATCTGCATAATATATTAATTTATAATTAATAAAGATATTGCAACAAGAATTTAAAATGTACTTCTTTTTTAAGTAATTGGCTTTAACTAGTTAAAATTTTTTCAATAATTCCCTATTTCTACAATTCATCTGAAAGCAATATAGGATATGGAATACAAAACACATTGGAACAAATACTCTTCATTGATAAAAATAGACAACAATTCAATCTTTGAATAACCAGAATAAAAAAAAGTTTCATTCGTGGAGCGCTTTAACTCAACTTCTACTCTAAATACTACTACAGTGAAAATCGTGTAATACAAAATTTAAAAGACTGAAATATTTTTTCGTGTTAAAAGACTTTCGTGTTAAAGGAAATTTCAAAAAATCTCCATACTTTCCGCAAAATTAAGTTTATTAGAGCAAATTTTATATTTACAAGATATGTACATATACTTGTATTTAATAAAGATCAATGAAACATAAACTTTCACAAGAACTTAATGAAATTTAATACAACATGTTTTCTGAAAATCAAAACATTTATCGGGTTTTTGAAAAATAATCTGGTATATTACTTTGCATTGTTTTTTTTTAACATCAAATTGTCAATAAATTGTTTGATGTTGTCCATTTTGTTATTCATTTTATCATTGGAATTAGCGTCTACTTTTCACAATATTCCTTATTTCGGATGACATGGGGACAAGTGTTGCATTATTCATTTCAGTTTCGTAGTCGGAATCTGCATCAATGATATTGTTTGAGAATTAAACAAGCTCAAAAGTGTCTTTGCCATTATTGCGGTTATACTCACATTATAATCCTCCACTGAAACGAGTTATTCCGATGATATTAAAGGACTATCCAATAATACAGAAACTTTCTCTAACATTTCATTAAGTGAGGGGAAATCTTTTTGAGTAAAGCATATTTCTTTTCGTGTTAAGATATCCGAATACTTGTGACAACTTTTTTGTACATAAATGGAGATATGGGGATTTTTTTGTTGTTTTTAGATTTGCTTTGTGTATTTTAAGAAAAATGTGCTAAAAGTAAGAAGAGAAAAAGAAATTATTAATTCTAAAATGGGCAAAAGCTGATAAAAATTTGCAAAAAGTAACGTAAACGCGGCCCATTCTGTATCAAAAGCTTATAATTAAATTTTCAGTTTTTCAATTCTGATGTGTTACTATATTATTCATTTTGGAAATGACCTTCAGGATAAGAGAAATTTTAATTTTTACAAAAACTAGAGCACTTTACCTTAGTTATTATATGAAATTGCTTAAAATAACAGGGATTATATTCACATAAGGGACCGTAAATTTTGTTATAAAACAGTGATTGTTAAATCTGAAAGTTAAAACACTTTACTATTACACAGAACACACACAAAAAATTCAGTTAATTATTTTCAAAACTTTTTGAGAAATCGCTGTTCCCGTTTGATCATTTTCGAAAAAATACATTTCGAGTATCGTGTTTTAAAGTATGACATCTTGCTTAAAGTAATTACATCTGCTTTTACTGAAACACTTGTAGTTTTTATTACAGTGACCGGAAAATAATGAATTTGCTATTTTTATAAAGCTGATAGAGGGCTATAAAATAAAATCATAAACAAATTTGTCAAATTTGGCAAAATTCACTATTTTAGAGTAGTCGGATACCTCAAGAGAGAAAAAATGCATGGAAATAAATGGCTATAAAAAGACCTTGACAGTGTTTGCGAAGGATTAATTTATTTATTCCTTTTCCCCCTCTCTTCACCACTACATCAAATACGCGGAAAACGCGCAACCTTCAGTCGGCAGTTGAGGTATTAAATATAAACTGTACAAATTATGAAGATATGTGTAAATAAATTTTTGTATATAATTTTATACATTACAAGCTTATGGGATCAAAAAGTAATTACTAAGCTTGTTCTTAACTTTATGCCACTAAATTAATTATCAAATACACTGTGCAATACTGATACATTTATAAGTATATTCTATGAGTGTAATTGTGTATTTATTTCTTATTACGTCAGAATGTATTTATATATATATATATATATATTATATATTATATATATATATATATATATATATATATATAGTTTGTTTACTTTCAGTAAAGGCAATAATTTTTTTAAATAATAATTTTTTTTTCGATTTTTCAATTGCTCGCGCATTTGTCGTAGAGTTATCACTCCCCTAGAGGGTGCGCCTCACAGTTTGAGAAATGCTGACTTAGCGTATATTCCGGGGTCTTCCTCGCATCTATACTTTCGAACTGTATTTTTTAATTTTTAGGTATATTAGCGGTATATAACACGTAATCTGTTTTACGAAAAACCCTGAAATATACACGTGCAATACTCTTATCTTTTGAAGTCATTTGCTCTCGAAATATTATCCTAGGCATTTGAAATAAAGTATACATTTAAATACTTCTTCTATAAGAAAAGAGGGAGGGGGGGGAAGAGAAGGAGGAAAACATTAATCACAAGTATTTAACAGCTGACAGTTTATAAGAGGTATGCCATTTCTTTTAAACGAACAATATTTAAATATATATGGAAATAAAATTCTTTTTATGCTCATCTTTTATGTATTGTTAAAGCTATTTTTTTCTTATCCAGCGTATATAACACGCGTCCGTAAACTTGAAACCATTTGTATGTGCTAAAAATGCGCAGTAATATACGGTAAATAACAATGCTCAGACCAAACATAGTAGAAAGGCAGTTTCAAAGATTACTTGAGTGAAAGGATCTGAGAATTAATTACCAAATTTTAATGGATTTTTATATACTCTAAGACTTTTGGAATTATTTAGCGAATTTTCAGAACTTAACGAGAAAGTGTTATTATTGTAATGCAATTGATAATTTTTGCAGCGATATATTTTAACTTTCACTGTAATTGTTGTTTGTCATACAATATTAACTATAGCATCTCCTCTTTCAAAAAATATTTAATGTTACGCATAAATATCATATCAAGAATGAATGTTCTCTTTCACTACTATTGAATCTAATGAAAATAATTATTATGTAACTTTTATTGAATTCTTTCTTATAATTTGTTGCATTTAATGTAATTTAATCTAATCTTCTGCGCTTTAATCAAAATAATAATATTGTTGTGAATATGTGAGAGTTACGCATCACTTTTTGTGACTTTTCCAATATTTTTAGTTAAATAATTTTTAATATTTTACATATTTTGCTACTCTCTTATTACATTTAATATTTAGAAAACATTAAATAATATTGGTACATTACGTAGTCTTTTCCTCAAAATTTATTAATGTATAGGGATAAAAGGATTTCCAACCTAAATGCTCTTCCAATTAAGAAAAACTTAAAATTTGAAGCGTCTGAGCCTTTAAAAGATTCAGAAATTAAAATTTAGTTGGCTAAATCAAATAAAATGATTCTAATCATGCATGAAAAAAGAGCTGATTAAAGAGATTTAATGAGCATTAAAGAAATATTTTCTCTTAAAACTATAAGAAGAATCGTATACCATTAACTAAATTTTTTGGGGGTAGCTTTCTACTGAATATCTGTTTGAACATAAATGAGATTTTCTTACATTTGAAATCTGATTAGAATTTTGTTGAAAAATGTATCTTGTTTGTTTTCCTAAATATGGTCTTATTCGAAACAAGTTCTATTTATAATACGAAATTAATACATAAGCACAGCAGAACTGTAGTTCTGTTAAGTTTGGAATACTAAAAGATTCAAACTTAATAATAAAAAAGAATAATGATTTCAAAAATTGTTATCTTAATGTCTTAAAAAATAATTACAAGAAGGATACTTTCTACTTGTAATTTTCTTTATTAATTAAATGAACTAAAATGGTTTTATTCAATAATTAAAATGTTACTGCTTATAAGTAGATATAGTTTAGTAAAATTAGATTCATATAATCCTTATGCATAGTGAAATACTATAAAAGAAAATAAATATATTTTTTGGTACATTATATATTTTTATGTAAATTTGAAGTGGATTGAACTCGTAAGAAGCTTATCCATTGGAAGCTAACTTTGCAACTAAAACTGATTCTAAAGTAGGCTTTCTGCAATTATAATTAGTAATTGGTATTTTAATCTCTTTACTACCTATAAACTTTGCAAGCAACTAATCTCAATTTCTTATGTTCGAGTTAAGTGTAAAATTCTTAAGCGAAAGCGATAACTTTATAAAAATAATTTGTGTTCCATGAAAACACAAAAAATGAACAAATTTATAGCCTAAATTATTAAAGAGTTTTGAAATAATTTAAATAAACTGCATAATCAAAAGCAGTACTGGATAGTTCCTTAAAAGATAGAAATAATTAAACTATTAGAAACCAACCTTTTAATAAAACTACACTGCATTTAGTCACCTATTTTAACAAGGAGACTTATACTCATTTCTTTTCCTATAACACAACTCCAGAATACATCTCAGTTGTACAGAAAATCACATTCTTTCTAACACTTTCTCTAATCTTTGTTGTTGTTGTCGTTGCCATATATCCATGATGTACAGATTAATAAAAAAAAGAAAGCTTTAAATCGCTCCAAGGCAGTCGAAGACAGCTTTGGCAACCTCAAGAGCTACATCAGATAAGATAAAATCTTCAGGGTCTTCTCGGTTGATCTTGAAAAGTATGGTTTGAATTGTTGGGCAGCTGAGGGTATGTTGTGGAGACAGTTGAACATTAGGGCAGTGATTTGTGTAACTTCTTTGTCCGTCAGTAGAGATTTTCATTCCTTTACATGCTTTGTTCTGAGTCTAGTTATTTTTGATACTATTGTACGGTTGCTATTTAAAAACTGGGATGGAATATTTAAAATTATTGACGAAAAGCCTTCTGCTAGCAACTGCGTTGGCGTCGATAAGGGTCATGAGGCTAGATTATTGAGGAAAAACTCTGGATTATTTGGCAAGTCCATCGGCTTTCTCATTACCGAAGATATTTACATGCCCTGGTATCTATTGTAGAGTGCAGGATCTCTTTTCTGTGATAGTTTTGTGGATGGATTTAATAACTTTGGGACTGATTTTGCACTTGCCCTTCTGGATGGCTTGCAGCGCAGATCTTGAGTCTGTGAAGATGATGACGCCACTGCCTTTTCCCTTTAGAATAAACGAATGAATTTATTTAATGTCCTTAATTATTTTTCCTTCGGGGTTTTCCAGAATGTTTTACCCCGTTACCCATATGCCAATCCCTACTGAGTAAAAATGGTTGTAATCTCAACTGCACTTTTTATATTTGTTTTACATCTTACATATAATAAATGAAATACTATAGTTTGCGATAATTTCTCTGAAAGTGTACAGGAAATACTAGTTAATATATAAATTGTTAAGCGCATATGTGTTTAAGATGCTTAAAAACTGTTACCGAAACACTTTATGAAACAGGTTAATTTTTACACAAAATTATTAAGGTGTTGATATATACAAACAGACATATTTACAGAGTAGGACAAACAATTCAATGAAACAAAAATTTCTTAGTATACACATGCCATATATAGATGCTTAGAATTAGTTCTAGAAATTTAATTTTCTTGATCTCCAATATTAAGAGTATTTCTTATTTCTTTTATATAAGTATGAGAGTCAGAAAAGGAAAACAAAGCGATTATGTTAAATTTTGATATTGTTACCAGTATTCAATGATTTTTATTTCAATTATTTAAAAAAAAAAAATTTGTTATTTCTTCACATACAAGGACAAAACTATTCTGAAAGTTCAATTTAAAAACCTTTTAAAAAGAATTACAAGTTGACCCGCAGATTTCAGTATTTACCTACTTAATCTTACACTAAAATATTTGAACTAAAACCTTTTTCAGTCTTGTTTTTTTTTAATCTTAGAAAAAAAACTGTTTTAATTTAAATTACAGTTTTTTTTCGTCATGTGATTCTCTCTCTAAAATTTCCTTCAAAATTTTTAATAATCCACGGGATGCATTTTTGTTGGTCGTAGAAATAATAGAAGATCTCATTTTTAAAATCAAGTATGATATATAAATTTTCTCGTTCAATACTTTTTCTCAGAAATCCAAACACGTTAACAGAAATTTGTGGTCTCTCTTTGATGTGTTTTGGTAATTCAAATAAAATCTCTTTGAAATTGTTTTACTCAGAAATTATTGCTAAAAGGAAGGAGCAATATTAATAAAATGTATGCTTATTTTGTATGCTTTTAAATTCTAGTGATAAATTAAGCTTAGAATATACCCATGCGATCCAAGCAAATATTAATTAATCAGAAATTTTAAAATCGCTTCGTCTGCCTTACTTCTGGATAAAAGACATATCATTGTGGAACTTTTAACATTTGTTTTGGATAAATATTAAAATTAGAAGGAAATGAGGGAAAGAGTGTGTTGAAGACTTAAATGAACCTTTGTTATTTTTATTGTTTATCTAAAAAGCATTTTTTATGGACTATATTGAATTGATTGAATAAATTGAATAATTAGAAAGGGATACATTATACAGACTTAAGAAAACAAACTAAATCTGAATTTTAAAAGCATATTGTATTTTTAACAACTTCTTAGTTTAAATTAATTTAAATGTATTTCAATAACACATTGTATAAATCTTTTAATGATTAATATATAATATTTGGCCTTATTTAATTGCCGCTTATCCGGTATAGTGGTTAGTGACGCTGACTGAGGTGCCGTAGGGCCTGGGCCCGAATCCCGGAGAAGGCACATATGTTTGTATTGTAATCCTTCATGACTTTAAAATTCCTTCGTAATGTGTACTTCATGCTTACTTCTGTAAGCCCCCGCGTGAAACTTTGTGGTGCTCGGGGGTTTCTAAATGTTCTCAATAAAAAATATATACATATTTAATTAACTATTATAAGCGTATATATTAAATATTATTTTTAATTTCCTCAAACGCGCGATGTACAAATGGATAGATTTATGTTTTCAGTGTTATGGAAGGGATTTAATTTATTATATAAATAAGTTAATATTTATATGATAAATTCTCTTTCCATCTCCGCTTTTTAGAAATTAATATTTCAACTGAGTTCTTTGTTTAAATATTTAAAAAAAATATTCATTTTCATAGTTTAACATATTTTGAGAATATATATTGACATTGAGAGATATATAAAATTTTTAATATTTTAAAATTATTTAATTATTTTTTTTAAATTGTTAAATTATCATAGATGGATAGATAAAGAGGTTGTTTAGATTCAAATTTTGCCATGAATTTGAGGATTGAAAATCAATACTTTCAATAAAATTGCACATGCTGCACACCAATCTCTGATGAAAAGTAGATCTACTGTCTGATTAAATCCAATTTTTCTAAAAATATCTCAACAAAAGCAGATTTTGAGCTTAATAACTTAGTGTTAAAATATTTATTTTCAAGGGATTAGAATGCGTCGATGTTTTTTTCCAATTAATATCAAATATACTATCCATATTTTAAAACAGCACTTTTTGTAAATTGCTAATAAATCTTATACCATCAAGGCTGATTTAAAGAAAAGTAGCTTTTTTGCGTTAGTTCATTCATAAAACATTTCATAAATACATAGGCTAAAAATAAAAAGAAATTATGATTTGGCACAATTAAACTAATTGTTTATTGCACATTATATGACAGGAACACGAGAAGAAAGCTCTTCACTCTTATAAATTATACCGTTATTAAAAACTGCAATTTTAATTTATTAATGAAATGAAACAAAACTTACCTACATGCTCCTAATG
This sequence comes from Trichonephila clavata, assembly GCA_019973975.1. Taxonomy (NCBI): domain Eukaryota; kingdom Metazoa; phylum Arthropoda; class Arachnida; order Araneae; family Nephilidae; genus Trichonephila; species Trichonephila clavata. The sequence continues at coordinate 44,432 of BMAO01005775.1, forward strand.
AAGCATTGTTATCAAAATACAGAAAATGTATAAGCATAATTTTTACCTTCTACCATATAATACTCTCTTCTGAAGCAACAGTGGTATAACATTCTAAGGAAAGTTCATGTCAGACTTTATCTTCATTTACTTAAATAAAAGCAATTTTTCAACTGTCAAGATTGTACCATGATTGTAATTGTACCAGTTTCTTGGCAGGAGTTATCTTATCATAAATTTATTAATAAGTAAATAAATACTTATAAGCTCAGCAAATGTGCTCACTGAGTACTCAGAATTTATTTCTGAGCTAATTATATTTATATTTTAATTTTGTGTTGATCATAATACTACTCCAATTAATAATGTTTTAAGAATCAGAATTTAATTTGACACATTTTCAAGCATAAATTGTATCCCAATTGTTATAAAATTTTTTCTTGGGATACATTTACATTTGGTCTTGTTTGATCCTTCAAATTAAAAAAAAAATATTCGAAATTGACGAAATGCCCCCCCCCCCTATTTTAAAGTGCAAAAGGTGTGATATAATAATATCATATAAAAAAGAATTTTTTTGATTTAAAAAATTAGTAGTGCATCAAAATAGGCTCTCTTTCATGTGATAAACAAATAAAAGCATAATACATATAAGAGTATTTTTTTATAAAATACATCTAGGTTATATAAAATATTTACGATATTCAAAGAAGTTTTGATGTTGTAGAATTTTTAATTTTCTACTACCCCCAAGTTTAATCCTTTTATTTTTTTATTAAATCCTTCTTATAATAACCATAAATTGTTTTATGAAATACAATATTTTATCAAAATACAAACTTTAGCTTTATTATTCGGATGCTTCTTAGAGTATCCGAAATAAGAGATAAATATTTTGAAATAAAAAAAAGAACGTGGAAAACCACGCCATAGAAGTGAAACTTCTTTGGCGACGTTGGCCGTAAATGCAGGAATAGATCTAATTATATTAAATTGCTGAGATAATTTAATCAAATAAAATTCAAACTTCATTTATTGTATGAAAATATTTTTATTCAATTTTCTGCATCATCATTTTCCAAGAAAGACACAGTAGGTGTGTTTAAACTTAATGCATCACTCACAAACGGGAAGAGCCATATAATGGTAATATTTTGGGGGCGTTTATTTCGTTGAAAATGGCACGTTTTTGTTACATAAAAACTACGAAAATACGCCACGCGAGTTCGTTACGAGAGTATTTAATGTCACCAGTACCTAAGCGCTTTTCGCCCATAGCAACAAACTATACTTCTGATGCACAATTCCCATTTAGCAATCATCCAACTTTTTCACGGATATGACGCAAGTCACGTGGTGTACCCCTCGCTCTCTTTTCCACCCGCTTGCTATCTCCTCCCATGGCGAGGTTTCGGGGGGACGGCTGAGGGGAATCACTACTTCCGTTCGCTTTTTCACTGTTATGCAAAACTGGGTAAATTTCTAATTCACTCCCGTCAGCAAAGAAGTTTCACTTCAAAAATCAAAGTTTACATTTTACATAGTTCCAGCCTTCTCAAAAACATAACAAAAATAATAAAATTATCCAAGACAAATGCATCAAAAAAAAAAAAAAAAAAAAGGACAGGAAGCAAAAGTATTAATAATGTTTAAAAAAATGTTTCTTTGTAATCCAGCTTTCAGTTGCCATGACTACTTCCTGTTGATATTTTCCCTTTAATTTGTCCTTCAGTTTAATGAAAAGGAAATGATTCACATAACGGGAAGGAAGATAACTTTTTTTTGTGCTATCTTTTTTTTCTTTCTTTTTTTTGCTAAAAAAACTAAGAAAATAACCACTAAGTATACTAAAATTGTAATCCAAGAGTTAAACAGGAAGCTGCAATATATTGTGTGAGAAGTATAACAAGGGTTTATTGATTAAGAAAAAAAAAGGCAGGAAACATCTGGGAAGGAGAGATGGAAAAAAAACCCACTTGTGACCACAAAGAAGTACCAATATAGTTCTACCTAAGGAATTTGATCCTGGATTTTTGAGGCAATTTTAATACACATGATATTAGTTTAGAGTAAATGGAAGGATTTTTATCTACAGAGAGATTGTAACCAGGCTTTCTTAGCATTTTCAAATGGAGAAACCAAATGGGGGTGCAAACACGTGATGGTCCACGTCCTCAACAGAACCACAAAGACAATTGGGAGTAGCTTTTAATTTGAAGCGATGCAGATAAGAAATTTTCTTTGTTGATTCTGTAGTTACAGTGAAAGATTTTATATATCTTGCAAAATTAGCTATTAGCAGTCTATATTTAGTTATAGTTCAGTTTTGCATGCTTTAAAATAGTGATACATCAATTTGTATTGCCCCTATACAAATATTTCTTCATTTTCATAAAAATTTCTCTTATTGTTTTCTTGACATTCCAAAATAAAAATAAAATTAGCTTATATTTTAGAAAGACTTCTAAGTAGAGAATCCTTAAATATAAATACTATTTCAAAATAAAGTTGAAAGATTAGTAATATATAAGGAATCCCTTGAGACAAAAAGTTTTCTAAAACAATTAAGATTCTAATTAATAACTAATTGCAAAAATATTTAAACATTTCAAATTAATGGAAATGTATTAGCAACTACTTATGTCTTATAACTAACCATGTATTTACAGAATATCTTGTAGCTCGAAAACTAAAGGAAAATTAGTAAAAATAATTTAGCAATTTTTCCTATTATAAACTAATTAGGATAGTTCCTTTGGAATATGGCTAATGGTCTGGCTTTTGAAACACAGTCGATAGGTACATTTAAGTACAATAATTGTTAATAAGTGAATGTATCTTTTAATACTTTTAAAAAATATGTAGTTTATTCCTATTTACAAAGTCTTTTTTATGAGGAATAAAAAAAAAAAATTTTAACCAAAAAAAAAGTTATTTTTTTGAAAAAACAAAATTTTAAATTAAATGACCATTTTATTAATATTTTGACATGCCTGCAAAAAGCAGGTATATAGAACGGGTTATTAATTAATTATAGTCCTATTTTGCTGAAAATTGTTTAATTGTAGCTAGATAAATAAAATGGTTTTATTTTGAAAATAAATGTAGTAAATACACTTACATGTCCAAAATTAAGGTCGCAAGTATAAAATCTGAGAAAACTGATGAACTATTCATTGTGTTGCCGCAAAATTTGGCATACAGACATATTACAATGTCAGAGAGAATATAACAACATAACAGCAAGGAAAATATTTTAATTGTGAATCAATATACAAGTCATATTGAAAAGTGTGAAATCAAGAATGAAACAAAAAGCTTTTACCTCGAGAAAAGTCTGTCTAATATGGATTGTGACCACTGTGGACTACTATGCAAACCTTACAATGAGCTGCTATATTGTTTATGAAGGTATCAATAAGTATTTCGGGCAACAAAGCCCATTTTTCCAAAATCGAGAGTTTTAATTTGGGAGGAGGGGGGGTGTTCCTGGGAGGGCAGCTACTCTGAGAAATGCCTTTCCCTACATCATCCCAAACATATTTAAAAGAATTGTGAGATCCGGAAGTTTCGAGGGGTCAATCCATACTGAGAATATCCGTTCCTTCATGAAATTCATCAACAATGTGAGTTCTATATGACGGGCATTATCAACCATAAAAATGTAATCCGGGACCGTAGCACCCAGAAAAACTTCACATAGTTTTCCAGGATAGTTCTGTAAATTGACAGTAGCCGCATCGAAAATGTATAGGAGTGTACAACTGCCCAACAGTATGCCTAAAATTCCGTTGCTACCAAATCCGTCGATTTTTGTTACGTAGGAAGGATGAAAGCCAGCTCTATTTTCTCTCCAGGTGAAGACTAGACGAGAATCACTCTGTCTGGTACATTTTGACTCATCTCTGAAACAAACACCCCCTACCCCATTCTTGTGGTGTCCACGTGACTGATGTTTTCAGCACCACAATTTCCGTTCTAATCTGCTGGATGGAGTAAAAGGGACACTCCATACTGGATGCCAGGCGTAAATGCCAGTCTCTGGAATGCAGTTGAAGATTATTTGCCCAGAAATTCTTCTTCCACACACAGTAGCAAGGTCAAGAGAAGCTGAGTAGCCATTGTCCACCTATGCCGTCATGCTCTTAATGCCAAGTTGCGATTCTTGGGCATATTTTGATGCTCTGTGGCGATCTTGGCTAACCTTCCTCGAGGCAGTAGCTCTTGTTTGGAGTAGATTCCACAACCGAGAGACCACTTTCAAGCCCATTTAACCATCGAGACCTCTCCACTTGAGACAGGTCATCTTCGAACCTGCCAACGACTCTCCATTTCAAGGGATAATTTAAACGATTATGAGAAGTCATTCTCAATGCAAACAGAGTAAATTGTTTGCTTAATGCAATATTCACAAAACTGGAGGCAAAATTCCCATATTCTTGAACAATCTCAATCCAGTTAGTTCTGCAAAAACTAACGCTAAACAACATCTTTTCCTAAACTGAAAGTTTATATTGTGCTACTCGTTTTTCCAAATATGTAGCATACAAATTCTATAAGTTTACTGGAGGCATTTTAAAATTATGATGAAAAATATGTTTGTGACCTTAATTTTGGATATGATTGTATGTATGTTTTTGAATGTAGAACAAAGATTAATGCAACGATATGTTTCTGAACAAAGCATGTTTAAAAATCTCTAAAATTAAATAAACACTAAACACATTGTATACATAAATAAATAATTTATTTTAAAATTGTCAAAAACAGACATAACATTCAATGCAGAAAACTTTAAAATTTTATATTCTTTCGAATTTATAATAAAAGTTTTGATTTTGAACTGCAATTGTCCTTATGAAACACATTTATAGTTAAATTTGCATATTAAATTCATTTGAATTCGTAAGTGGTTTTTCTTTCCATTTAAAATTACATTAACATGCATGCATACTTTATATATTAATGTATTGTCTGAGATGCTATTGAAATGTGCATGTAATAATAAGACGTAATATAGAAAATGTAACTTGAAATTAGTGTGAGACTCCAATTTGCATTCTGATAATCACATAATGCATTTAAATAATATGGAAATAGGTAGTGTAAATGATATAATATAGTTATAGATTGTGCAAATGTGTTTGTAATCACTCTTTCTCTCTTTTTAGTTAATGATATAAGAATTTCAAGAATATGCATCTATTAGGAAGTCTTTTTCAGATCATAAACACATAATGAACACATTTTTTTTCTGTGGTCTCCTAAAATTTTAAACTGGGCTTGAGAATTCCAAAAAAGTTTGCACATTTTAATAGAAAGTATTCACATAACCAAGCTGTAAAGTTCTACAGATATTAAGTATGAGGTATTTCGAAGGAAGATTTTATAAATGTCGTTCAATTTGGAGCTTAAATGAAAAATAATTTTATTAGATTGAGACCAGAATTTAGAGATATTCGAATATTGTGAATAATATTTTTCTCGAAAGATTTCTCGTCATCCACAATAATATTCTACAAATAAGTTAAAAGTGTTTACGAGTATCGCAAAAAAATTTCTTATTAAAATTCTGAAATGCGAAAATAATGCTAAATATAGAAAGCGTAGAGTTTTGATTTCATATTTTGAGAAAAGTGAAAGGAATTTAATTATGTTCGTAAAGAAAAACACTTTTTCATACATAAACATTTAAAAAACATTTGATATGATATTAATTTCCTAGAATGATTGAGAGAAACAAAAGAATAAAATATCAGTTTCGTAGTACATTAAAATGAATACAACGAAAGAAAAAACTTATAAAAAAAGATTTATCTAATTTTAAAAAGAATCAGTATCTGGACAAAATAAATCTTGACGTTGAATGAAATAAAAACATTTTATATTATTTTCTAAATTTTATAATTAAATAAACCTAATGATATTAGTCTAAAAAATCATCAATAAAAAAGTACGGTAGAATTATCTATGATATTTTCTCCCAATAGACAAAAAAAGTAGTTTCTTCATAAGTCAGAGCTTCTCTAACTGTTTACGAGAGGAATATATATTGTAACTATTATTGCAAAAAAGGCTGAGACATAAGCAAAATGCTATCCCATTTGAAAGAAATAGAGGCAAAATTACTTAATGCAATTTTGTTGGATTCTTAGGCACATTATTAGTTTGTAAATGTTGTACTTGCACATTGGTACCTCAAAAAATTTACGAAGAGCGTTTAAGTGAAATGAGATGTTCAGTGAAGTTTTCGGTTAGAGTTATATCTAAGAGCAAATGTACCAAAAAGAATCCTATTTTGAGAAGTATGGTCTTCAGATTTGTTATGTAAAAATGCTTTGGTAAGTTGGGTAAATGTTTTTCTCGAACTGTAAAGCATTTTATGACACCTAAGATATTGTGTTAGAATCATAAGTTTAAAATGTGAATTCCTCCACATTTCATTTCACTTATGTGCCCATCTGTTTTGATTACTCCAAGAACAAAATGTTCTAACTTGCTTTCCGTAATATGAAGTGAATGATTTTTATATTTATTCTGTGAGAGAGAGAGAGAGAGTGTGTTTCAACTAGGATCGTTCATTTCTTTTTTTCTCAGGTAATACTGTCTTTCAGTAATTAAATAACCAATAATTCCTATACAAGATATTGCACATAATATGTAAATTTTTATCGATGTACATATGTAGTTGCTAATTAAAAATGACATGGTCCATCCAAGTGAACTGTAGAGATAGTAACTCCCAAAGGCTGCCTCTTCATCTCCTTGAAACAATACTCCATAAAGAGCTGTAATTAAATATAAATAAATCGTTACTAAAATATTACTATAAATAAATCTTAACTAAATAATCGTTTAAAAAATTCGATGCATTCAATGACATGTATTGTTTATAAATCTACGTTTATGTTCGTATTTCTTCAATAAATATTTTATACTATTTTTAAAGATGTCAAGTTATTTTCATATAATTATAATATGATAATAATATAGATGATAAAATAACTTTTGGAATAGTTTCGGAACTTAAATTAATATGATTGAGTAGATAAAGTATAGCTTCAACTAAAGCCGTTTTTTCAAACATATTAAAAAAAATTCTTGTAAATAACATTGCCCTTATTTCTATCTTTCCCCAAGCTATACCTGTATTGTTGGAAAACAATGATATTTTTTCCAGAAATTAACGACGAAGACTGTCGCAGGGAATATTAAAGACTTTCCCCCCAAAATGTTACTCAGTTTCAATTTTTTTTAGAATATGTGGAAGTTATAGAGGGTAGAGTAGCTCTAACTCAAACCTCGTTACCTGGTCGTCATTTGAAATTGTAAAGGAGGTGGTTAAAGATCAGCCTTTTTTTCATCCAACATAGTCATGAAAATTAAAGTATTTATTGTAGCTACATTATTATATTTAAGTAAACTTTAGGTATTGATCTTTACTTTTATTCTAAAATAGTAAGGAAAAAATAGTAAGTCACATAAGAAAGTTACCAAACTTGGCAAATTCGTTGGGTTTTGTTATTTCAAGCACTTTTCTAACGTTCATTAAAAAAAACCCTTAAGCGCTTTAAGCAACACTATATATTTTTGGTCTCCCAAATACTACAATAATAACGCTTTTAAACTAACATTCATTTCTCTTGGTGCATCGAGCACGTTGATGTGATACGAAACAAAATAGCTTGTCTGTGAATCGGTCAGACCGATCGGGTGAGCAAGAAAAAGGGTGATATGGACTTTGTTAAGTGACTCTCATCTTTCAGATTTTCCACGATTAACATGGAAAGAACTACTATGTTTACTCTTGGGATATATCAGCTTAAGAAAAGCCGATCATACTCTCACGAACACCTTAATCAATCGGGCTGTACTCTCTTTACGTAAACCGAGAAGATTCCTCAGTTGTTTGTCTCCAATTGAGACCACGACTCCCAAGTTCCCAAGTATATAACATATGGATAAGAACAGGTATAGGTCATAATCCAAACATTGAATGGAATTTTCAGTGCAAAGTTGGTGCTAAAGTTATTGGCTGCTGTGCACATGTTGCATTTGTACTTAGTATATGGTGCCATAATTACACTCAGACAAAAACACCAAGTCCTGGATATTCTGATACACTTCAAGACGTTGCTCCTGGATGGTACAGTGGCGATTCAGCCAATGAAAGTGAGAAGGAAATATAATCAAAGAAAATTTGTTACGAATAGTTTAACACAATGTTATTCTTTTTCCTGTTTTCTCTATTTAATGAAAGATTTTTTGGAAAAAAACTAACACTTTCATTTTGACAGAGTATCTGTGTTAAAAAAAAACATAATATGAATTTGCTGAAGACCAAGGATTTTTACCCACCTTCATTCATGCTTATTGTAATGCTGTAGGCTTATACACATATTAATTATACGTGTATTTCATACTTCCAAGAAAGGATTTTTAGTACCAGTCGTGTTTAATTTGTAGTAGTTTTAAATAAATCCCACTTAGGGATTTCCATTTAACTTAATCTTACACCTTCGACAGATAGACAACAAACTCAGAGTTTTACCATGGTGATACCTATTTTCATGTAATGAGTAGTATCAAGATGTAATGAATATGACTTTGGCATTCCATCAAAACTCATTAAATTGACAAAGTGTAAAATACAATGTCTGTGATCACTATCAGAAAACCTTGACATACTTAGAGGTGTTCGACAGTGATCGAACACCTCTAAGAGAGATTCTCTCTCCTGATTGCTTTTTAATATTGCACTTGAGAAATTAATTCCTGATTCAAATATCAATAGTAGTGGACATATTTTGTTCTAAATCTGTACAATTAGCCTATGCTGGTGATTTTGTAATTGCTCGTACCCTCTCTGCTTTGAAAGAGATAATACTTGCCTTTAAGATTGCAGCAAGTTGAGTGGGTCTTGTTATAAATGATAAAAAGACTAAATATTTGCTATTTTCAAAAGACAGGATCCCAAAAACTTATCTTGAAATAGATTCATAAAGTTGAAACAGTTAAAAGTTTTATCTGCTTAGGATCTATTATTACCTCTAATAACAGAATATTTCATAAAATCCAGAATCGATTATACCTAGCAAATAAGGCTTTCTATGGACTGAGGAGGTTTTTAAAATCTAAATTTCTTTCTCGAAACTCAAGTTTTTTTAATTTATAAAACTCTTATTATAGACCAGTTTTGACATCATGAATGAATCTGAGACTAGGACAGTAACAAAACTGGAAGGAAGCCAAATAGCATTTTTTTTAGAGAAAAATACTTCGAAATATACTTGGAGGTGTAAAAGAAAACAATAGCTGGAGAAGAATGGACAGTTTTGGATTATATTGAATTTATAAACAACATGACATCATTAAATGCATAAAAATAAATAGAATGAATTGAATGACTCATATAATTCGAATGCTAGATTATAATGTTGTCAATATACTGCAGTTCGAAGTCACTGGGATTTGGAAGCATGGAAGACCAAAGTTGAGATGGGCAGACTCAATGAATCAGACTTCGGAATTATAAAAGAGAAAACTTGGAGAACGATGGTGAAAAAGAGGTCAATATGGAGGAATTTTCAAAGGAAGGCAGTGGCTCACAAGGGGCTGTCTTGCCAGATATGACGATGAATAGTATCAAGAAAAAAAATAAATCTTTTAGTAAACTGAACAATACTAAATTTTTTTTTATTTAATCATGGTTTATTATTTTCACAACAACTCCATAAGCATTTGTTCACATCATTGTTTTTTTAAAAAAGGTGTATTGATTTTTTTATTTTTCGTTTGATTAGAATAAATTTTTTAAGAAAAACGCAAACCTTTTCCTATTAAGAATATAAGTGTAATACAGTGAGTCTCTTGTTGAATGGAAACAAGATTTATCTGACTTACTTTGCATGCACCTATAAGAATGCTTATATTCTCAACTTAAAAAATGATTTTCTGAAAATACACAGCTGTATGAAGCTCCCCCCTCATAAGCAATAGCTCATTTTGAGTTAATATATGAAAAATTTATTTTAAAGTACACTAAAAGAACTGTATAATAAGGGTTAGCTATGTTTAATAATAATCTTAATAATACGAAACAAAAATGCACACACACACATGAATTCATAAAAAGGTCTAATCAATTGGTTTATTTCTAAAACTAATATTACACTTCAAATATTTCAGTCATGTTTATATATAGTTCGAACGTAAATTTGATTATTATGAATATGAGTACAAGGTTTTCACTAACCGAGGAAAAATAATTAAATAAAAGCGGTGTATTTTATTGTATGAAAATCGTAGTACTTACCTTGTAATTGAGACCAAAATAATCCTGTTATTATTCCCCACATAGCAGCTGCTAAATAGAACATGTACGGATGATGAACTTCGGGACTCCATATAAGTAGAAATGAGTAGTTAATTATGTTGCCAATTTGTCCCAGGAGGAAAATGGGTATTCTTCCTAATAAATGAACTAAGCAGCCAGATACCGTAGATGACAGAGCACAAGCTAGTCCGTAGAATATAGTAACCAAACCAACGTGGGAAGTGCCCCATGCACAAGCTATGTAAGACTGAAAAACAGAATAAAGGAAATGTATACGAATATATCTGTGTTATGGCGGAAAATAGGCTTAGCAACAGTATTTTGTAACAATTCTAAATGAGCAAGAAGGGCTTTTGTAAGTTTAAATAATATAAATTTCATGTATAATTTTATCATCAAGTCAACAGGCAGGTGTTTGTTTTAATTAAAGTGAATTTTTTAATCATTTTAATCATTCTCTATCATTTATTATCTACATTTATTTTACTTCTCAATAGATTTTATTGATGTCAGTAATACAATTAGTAATTTTGAAATATACGAATGTTTTTTATTTTTATTTTAACAGAATTGTTAATATTTGTACTTTAAAAAATCTTTATTGTTTTCGTACTGCTTAAATATCTATCGATTATAATATTTAATGACATTAATATTTGTATTTGTAATTTAGATTTGTTTTTCAGCAGATGAAACAGTATTACACTTAAAAACGTTATTAAAGTTAAATAAAATGCTTAAAAAACACCACATAAGTTGTTTATAAAAAATTATAGGAATAAAAATAGTTTAGTTTTATTCATATGTCATAAATCTGAAAAAAATACAACATGCGAATTGAAATTTATATGTTTTTGTAAGGTGTGTTTGGTACTACAACTTTGAAAAAAGTGTATAAATAAATAGTTTATTTCATCTTTAGTGTCCCCTGAATTATAATATCCTCATAAAATTGTCTTAAAAATATTATTACAATTTTCTTTTCAAATGCAATTTTCCGGCAAAAATTGAGAAAAATTAACATATTTTCGCATTGTCCTTTCATGAAAAATGCTTCTTTAACAATAATATTTTGCCTATGAAGAGCTAAGATTTCCCTACACATCCATAACTAGGGTTTTGAAAATTTTCCTTTATACGTACTTCTTTAAAGTAATATTTTTTGTATAAATGCCTAAAACTTCTTTATAAAGTCAGAACTAGGATTTTTGGGGAAAAAATCACGTTATTTTTAGAATTACTATCAATCGAAATTATAACCGGTGTTTTGAGATAAAATTTCCCTAATTGTGATATGTTAAAATGTGAATAAATCCACTTTTAAATCATATATTTCAAAAATCCTAGTTCAAGCATTCAAAAATAGCATGAAAAGCATTTCTAAAGTATCTTTTATAAATAAACGAGAAAAATCCTTCGAGTTATCGCATTTTAAATGTTGCAATTTTTCTAAAAGTACAGTTTTTTAGATAATAAACTTGAAGATAAGAACAATATAGGAAACACAAAAATAAATATATCAAATAAGCCAGATTTTTAAGAGTATATTAATATGTTTTTAGAGTTTTTTTTTCGTATGGGGTGTAAATGTTTGGTTGTCAATTATGAAATGGAGCAAAAAATGCACATAATTAAATTCGATTTTTTTCCAATAAAAACTAAGATTTTAAGATGATCTTCTAATTTTTTCAAACTGAAGCATGTGTTAAAACAAGGAAAATATGTACTTTTCCATGAAAATCCAATTATGCCAAAGTACAGCGTCTAAATGAGGTTATGTGCTTAATCTATCTTTGCTCCATTTCATACTTGACAACCGAATATTTTTTAAAAAAAGAATGCTTATGTAAAGACTTCGATTTTTTTTAAAAACTATATTGTATTAAAATGGTTATAAGTCCATTTCTACGATTTGTATATTCAAAGGAAAAACAGTTTTAAAAAGCTAAGTTTTCAAATATTTTATTAAATAAATAAACAAAATTCAAAATTTTCTCAAAATTTAAATTTTTAGCCTATTCGGATACCTTAAACATTCGAATAGGCTAAAAATACGTTGACCCAATGATAAATTACGTTCTTTTCATCATGAAAATTGTTTTAATGGAGATTTTGCCACCTCTTTGATTGTTACCTTACCATATTTAAATTTTATAGTTTATTTGATATATACAGAAGATTTAAATTCTGTTATTACAACGCAATGCTCAAACATTTCATCAATTAGAAATGCCTTCTTAAAGGAAGGAGTTATATTTAGTTTGACACAAATTGAACTGAAGCCGCGTAGAAGATAATATATGCAATCCAACTGAGAAAACATGTAATATTGTTTTCAAATCAAAACTTTCAAACTATTGTTTATTTTTTATTAAGTCGTGATGAATCTATACGCGGCTATAACTAACCCCTTAGGGACTATTCTGGGGCAATTATTCTTTCGACTAACTTTCACCGAAGCAAAGAAACGTGATTAAGCAAATTAAGTATATCATATAAATTCTGAATTCGCGAGTTTTGAGAGTTAGTAGGTGAGAGGAGGATCGTGAAATTTTTAAGTGTAAATCGGAGTTTATCAATTGAAGAAGTCTAAGATAGTATCACTCGACGGTGATTAAATCCGGATAAGGATCGCATTCAAGACCTCAGCTGGAGGACTCAACTTCATAAGAGTACAGGTATCGTAATTATTGTTTAAATAGAAGTTTAGCTTATTAATGCGCGACGTAGTTTATATTGAGCTTGTATATGTTATCGTGGAATCAATTGAGGGTCCGTATTATTACATCCCTAGGCAAACAAGTCTCACTTTCACCCTCTGCTATCTGATCATTTATCTTAATTAGATTATTACTGTGCTTGCTTGATATTTTGGTGACAATAAAATAATTAGAGTGAATCATGTCTACAGCTTATTCAGTTCCTCCCACACATCTAGCCGGGTCCGAGGGTAGACAAGGGGGATCAGAGGGAAAGAGGAACCGTCAAGCATTACAAAGTGATAAGCATTATTTTAAAATTTGTAAAGTAGTTGGAATATATACTAATATATATAATAATGACAAGTAAGTGAAAATATTACCTTGGTTACATCAGCCGTGTAAAATCCTTGGCCATTCCGACATAAAGGGATAAAGGTATTAGAAAGATTTGTTCTTTCTTTTTACTGTGATGAAAAGTAGCCAATACATGTTCCCAAGAAAACGTTACTGGTTCTTTGTATTTATTCAAAGGATCCAAAAAGAAAAAAATTAAGAATACTGCGATGATTCCTAATCCAACGGAAACTGATGTGAGAAGATTCCTCATGTCTGCTGTTACGTCATCGGTGTCGTCATTTAAGCATTCCGGTTCAGGATCACAGAAATCTGCTCCGCAAGCACATTCATATGGCCTTGTGAAGTTATGACTGCTATGAGTATGAAGGATGTAAAATGACATTAAATTACTCCATATCTGTGCTGAATAATATGCTAGGCCATGACAACCAAAGAAGAAAGCGTTGGCAGAATCAATAGCCGAATAAGTTTCGTACATTTCTGCATCTTCAGCATCTTTTCTGGAATTGTTCTCGGAAAGCGACGAATCTCTTTTTCCTGTTGAAATACTTTTAATTGAAGATTTCGATACAATCTCGACTTCTTCTTTAATGTCCTCCAAATGTCTTTTTACATCTTTCTTCAATATATCTTCACCCATTTGCACTTGATCTCCATCTCTTTGAAGCTTTAACGAGTTTCTGTATTTTGGTGTGATTTCTTGGGGCCTGTCTACGATCACAGAAGCTAAATTTCGCACATTAAGCTCTTCAACACTTTTACGATTGATATGTCTTATTGATAGTTGACTGTTTACTATTCCACTTTTACAATTGTTTGAAGAGTGTAACTCTTCAGTGCTTGGATGAGTGGAATTACATTCCGAAAGCTTTTCCAGACTTGTGCGACTTGAGGATGAACCAGTAACTTGATTTAGTATGTCACCGATACCATCTTCATCCAAGGTGCAATATATAACAGAAGATTCATTGAAGTATGTGCATTGAGAGCCCCAAAGCAATGCAGCTCCGATACCAATTAACACTGCAGAGGGTATCAAGGTAGTCCAAGATGGATGAAAATTTGCAGCAATGTAGGGAATGTATAAAAGTATGGCTATGAAAAGTGTATTTTTGGTTCCAAATTTCTTAATAACAAAATTAGGAAGTAAAAGTGATGATAAACCAAAGGAAGTATAAACTACGGCTTGTGACACTGTTCCGACACCTTCACGTTTATTTATTGTACTTTGAAGCATGCTCAGTCCATCATAAGCAGTAAAGAGTAGCACAAATGATGATGAAATAACAAGTAAGTTTTTAATAATCCTAAGTCTGCTGAAATCTAAATGTTTTTCCGTCTTTAACTTTTTCTTTTGAATTTCCATTGTCATAAATTTTTTGGAATTCTGGAGCAGTGAGAAGATGTTGGTCTGATCAAATAAAGATCTGTGGGTAAAAATAACAAACGTTTAGTTTGTATTGTAATACAAGTTATATATATACATAAAGAAATACTTAAACTATTACTAGATTACTATTTTAGAAAACATGAAATAAAAGTGTTAAAGTAGGAAAATTATTATTTTTATATGTATATATATATAGAAGCATTATATATATATATATATCTTTTTTATGTATTAGAGAAAAATATATATATTAAATAAGAAGTGAAATGGTTTATGTAGCTTTACATAGGAAAAGAGCGGAAAACACTGACATGCTAGGAATATTTTGCAACAGTTAGTACGTTATTTCCTTTCTCCTTTCCGAAGGATGATATAGGCAAATAATAGTATTAAATAATCATTTGCAGTTTTGGAACTGCAAAATGCAATCCATTGTAGCAGTACCTAAGAAGTATCTCAAAGTGTCATTTACATTAATTTCAATCAACCTTTAGAATTTTGAAATGTTAATCCTACAACAGAATAATGCCTTATGTAGAATAAGAATAGAAAATGAGAGGATAAATATTTAACATTAATTACATTAAGAAATTATAAGTTAAATTCTGTTTTATTATGACAGCTCTTTAAGGTACCCGACTACTTGTGACAACTTTAAAAAAATGGAGATATGGAAATTTTTTTGTGTTTTTAGATTGTATTTAGTATAAGAATTAAGAAAAGAAAAAAATTACTATGACTATAAAATGGGAAAAAATTAGTAAAAATTTACCAAAAATTACACAAAAAGGTCTCATTTTGTACAAACAATTTATGAATAAATTCTTAATTTTTCAATTTTGATGTGGTATTTTGGTATTAATTTTTTGAAATGACATTCGGGATAATAAATACTTTAATTTTTACAAAAACTGGATAACTTTATCTCAGTTATTATATGAAATTGCTAAAAAAATCAGTGATTATATTCACATATAAGGGACTGTAAATTCTGTTATAAAACAGTGAGTGATAAATCTGCAGATTATAAAACACTTATATATATATATATATAGAGAGAGAGAGAGAGAGCAGTAAATAAATTAAAAAGAAGACTAATAAATCCTAAGAATCTTAAGATCAGACCGAAAGAACCAAGAACATGGAACCATATATATATATATATATATATATATATATATATATGTACACGACATATACAAAAAAATCACACACACACACACAGTTAACTGTTTTCAAAACTTTTTAAGCAATCGCTGTGTCCATTTGAGCATTTTCGAAAAAAACATATTTCGAATAAAACGCATTTTTAAGTTTGACCTGCTTTTACAAAGACACTTTTAGTTTTTGTTCTAGTGAAAGAAAAATTAAAAACCTGGTATTTTTACCAAGCTGATAAGAGGGTCTATAAAAAAACCATAAATAGAGTTTTGTCAGTTTTTGAAAAAATTCTCGATTTTAGGATAATTAGATACCTTAAATAGACAATTCAGTAAGTTATTTGCTTAATTTTATGCTGATAGATTTAGTTTTATTTCGATAGGAAATTGGCCCACGGGATTCGTAAAAGGTAAATGTAAAGCAGTGGTCATAAAAGTTTTTCCTTTTATGGAATCTCTAAAACTAAAAGGTGTTTTCATGGAATCCGTAGAACTAGAAAATATTTTTGTGGAACCCTATTCAATACATACATTTAGAAGAATATATTTAAAAATAATATTTAAAGTAGATCAAAACATGTTATAGGTAGTTTATGTACAAGCAATTAAAAAATATTGCGTTTATTATTAAAAAAAATTGATCTACTTTTAATATAATTTACCCATTAACGATATTAATCTGGGACTCAAGTGTCACCTACTCATGCATTATGTCTAGTAACTAGGATATGTGCTAGCATTTCCTCGCATAAACTGTCGAAGTTTAGTTTCTTTGAAACTGTATAGATTAACTGCAATCGCATTACGCATTCTTATATTGTTTTTATACTTTGTTTTTGTAGTCACTCACATTGAGAAGCATTTTTCACTTAAATGCGTTATTCTTAATGACATTAAAATGTTTATAGCTTTGTGAAAAATATGTGTATTTTACATGAATTTGCAACCTAAAATTTAGGAGTAGTTCTTGCTTAATTTTAGGTTTCTAACACATCAGATCTGTTGATATGTCGCGATAAGTTGTTCCCTCTCCTTTATTTAAGTTTTTTCCACAAATGCAAAAAGGTGCATTTTTTACTAGTATATAAATTTTGTAGTTTTGAAAAAAACATTTTATAAACAGGTATAAAATTCTCTAGTGGAACTCGAGAGAGTAAACAATAGTAGTACAGAATTGCGCCCCCAGGAATTTTTCAAGGGGGGGGGGTCCAAGGATGAAAGTCAACTGTACTCCTACCATGCTTTAATACGTCGCGCTCAACGTATTCCTTTAATTTTGTCGATTTTGGGGAACAAAAAACAGTAAAAAATTAATAAATAAATAATTAACATTAATTAATAAAATTAATTATTAATAACAAATACTTTATTAAGTTTTCGTACTAAATACATAGAACCATAATCAATAGAAAAAAAATCGAGGGCTTTTGGAGGGGGAAGGCTTAACCCAGGACTCCCTCCCTTGTGTGCGCCACTGCTAGTACATATAAAGATAAAACGTTTTATTTTCTTTTTATTACTCTGTAATAAATGTTTAAAAAGCATTGCAAGATAAAGTTATTATTTATAAATAAAATCTTCAGTTTCTTAATGGCAGGGATGAGCTTTAATCTCTTGTAGGCTCAGAACTTGTGAATCAATTTTTTTGATTTTATTATTATGCCTCTTGAAACCCTTGGTTATGCCTCGTGGAGACCCAGGGTTCCTGTGGAACACAGTTTGAAGACCACTGGTGTAGAGCATATGCTCTGGAGAACAGAGGAATTGAGAAACGGTTTTTACACAGAAGAGTTTCTTTTAGTGTATAACCTGAAATTATGGAGCTTAAGACTTATAAAAAACGAACATAGTACTCATAATAATCCTAAACTATACACGATAATGCTTTGTTTAATGAAGCGATGGCTTGAGATAGCATTTCTATCTATAGTGGTACCAAACTGCACATAATCAGAATGATAGATCTATGACTCAGCGTTAAAAGGATGAGATTCTTAGACCTATTGTGCTTCCTTGAGCATTAATCAGGGTGGAATTCTCTTTCACTATGATTCTGTCTGACCACTTCGAATTCGATTCGTACTTTCTTTGGATGGAGAAATTCTACCTAGGGACGCAAGTATATTCCCCAGACAAAAAGTGGGCTGCTTCCCCTGATGGCTCCTCATTCTGAGATATAATACAGCGGATATAAACCTCTTATAGAAGAAGTGACCCCCTCTTATTGGATATCTTATTGACTCATAAATGTTTGGCATTGCATTCAATGATGTAAGCAGTACTCCTAATTACATCCAAATTTCATCCGTGGAAACACGCCTTTATTAATTTTCATTATAAGCACTTATTTTGTATTTCTACTCAGTGGAAATAGTACGAGAATACATTTTAATTATTTTTCTATATTTAATACTTTCTCACGACTTATGAAACATTTAAATCATGCAAAAAGCAACATAACTTATTTAAAGAGATTGTCTTTACACAATGCATAATATATTCCAATTGGTTTCAACTGTGGGAGTATGCTAATCAGGTCCATTGTTCCTGCTGTAAAAATTAGCCTGTTTTGAAAAAAAGTACAAAATATATGAATTAAATCCGTTGGTTTCTATTATACGATCTTATTAAAACGTAAATATCTCCTGTCAAATGCTGATATGACAAATCATAAACGCTGGGAAATGAGTCTTATCAAACTGATTGTACAATTTCTAATTTCCCCTCAATACTGTTTTTTAGAAAAGAATCATATATGTATTTAAAACAATAAATAATTATTAAAGAATTTGGTGATAGTATTAATACATTTTATATGACATTGAAAATACAAGTAATAATTCGCAAAACTGATGAAAAGGAGCAGTGGATGAGAGAGAGAATGTTGTATGTGATATTTATATAAACTTGAAATCAAAGCGTAGTAGTTAATAACAACGGAGGACGAATAGGTTTCAGGTCAACTGCGGGTTGTGATACAGATAGAGGTGTAACACGACTCACTCATGCTGTGGAACAATGTCAAATGTGAATTGTGAACCTGACGGAGGAGAGATATTTCCATCTCTAAAATTATTTACATCATTTTGTAATTCTAACTCAGCGTTCTCTCATGCAAATAACGAATATTCATCTTTGAGGATCGCAAAAGGTGAAATATCAGGAGGAAACGGTGCCAGTTTCTTACATCGTACCTACTGAACACGGGGCAGCTTCCATACTATGTCCATCTTCTCTGCGATTAGAATTTTTTTCCTGATCATCTTTTTTACGCAGTGTAAATTATTATTTTTTTTTATAACACATAGTCTTTAACAAGTAATATGATTATAATGATTTCAACGCTTTGTCGTTTATGAAATTCAAATTAAGACTGGACCAGTTTTGATTAAATATTGATCAGTTTTGATTAAATATATGTATGATAGTTTTAAATTTGTTTTTTTTTGCGAGCACAGGATTTTAATGTCGCAAAATCAAATTAATGAGTTGAAACATTGATTTTTAACCGATAACGATTAATGCACATTCATAAAAAATAACGCATTTAATAGCTTTTTCATTGCAAATTTACATCACAATATTTACAAAGGACCTAAAATTTGTTTTAATACATGGAATAATGAATTAAATTAACACTATTCACTAAATACAAAAAATACAATTAATAATTCCATCTTTTAGAAGAGTTCTGTGAAATATCTACGTTTTTTTGAAAATATTTTGTAATTTTAGAAAAATAGCCCAAATTCTCCACTTTTGTTTTGAATATATTCATTAGTTTGGGAAGTATTGGAGAAAGGTAGGCCCTTTATAAAATTATTTTCAGCAAAAAATTAATCTCAAATCTTTTCAATATTTGTATTATCTTCTAAAGTGCTTTTTCTTAATTTATTTTTACTTTAGCCTTTTTATTATTACATTTTTATTCATTTACTGTCTGTTAATAAATAAAAGAGGGAAATCGCATGCATAGTTTCTTTTTAACTGATAGTTTATCGCCGTCACAGAAAGAAAATCAACGCTGGGACTATTAGCGCCTGACCTTGTTATATGAACTATGGTCAAGTGACGGGGCCAATACCAGACGGAAATAATGTGTGGGCAGGAATAAGTTCTCAGTCATAACCACATGGCTACCAGGGTTTTTTTCGTTTTCACCTGTAGTCGATAATTCACTATTGTAGTTGATGTATGTGAACTAATATCAATATTAAAGGATCGTAATTGCAATGCTGAGGATTTCCAGAACAATTAAAGGCAATTTTTGGTTCAGGGTATTTGGATAATTTTATAATTATAGAGTAATACTGGCTTATCGATTGATGTTAACCTATTTCGAAAGTAATGAGAAAAATTTCCTTTATTTCAAGATGTGAAAGTTACTTATGCAATATTAGGGAACACATTTTTTTAATCTCCGCAATTTGGAACTTTCTGCAGAATTTTACGAAATTTCTAAAAACTCACAACCATAATGAGGAGATTAGATAAATTAAACGATTAACACGCAATTTAGTTCTTTTTCTGGTATTGAAAGTAATGTGATTTTTATGTGATTTCGCTGATTACACTCCTTTTCATTTTAAATACATATAAGTTAGTTAATTACGAATTTAAAACACTAAAAATAAATTTATTGATGATTAATTTATATATTTAAACATTTGAGAATTTTTGTATTTGATACCTTAATGTGGCTTGAGGACTAATTTATAAATGTTAATATAGTGAGAGAGAGAGAGAGATTAAAAGTAAAGTGTGAAAATTCGTATTAATGTGTTAAAAATAAAATTTTTTTCTAAAACAAACTTAAAACTATGCAACAAGTAAATTAATTGAACCCCAATCACAGTTTATGAGAAGGAAGGTATTCTAAATAATTGAGTGAACTTCAGCATTTTTGTATGCGTTTAAGAGATTAATTTCATTCAAATAAATTTTTTTTTTAATTTGGTGATTTTATTTTGTAAATTTATTTATAATATGCTGTTTCATTAAACAATTTATTACTGGTTGATTTATTTATTCCAAACTCCAAACATATACTTTTTTGTGATTTTATAGTTGACTAGCTCAAATTTCCAAAAGGATCTTTCTAACTTTTTTACTTGAAATAATAATAAAAAATAAATTTTTCTCACGCAGGAACTTAAAAATGTTTATAATATAGACGTATAAGAGATTATTGAAGTTTCATTACTGGATTTTAATGCATACCCCTTATTTCTGTCTTTTTAATATTTAAATAACCTTTATTGAATAAAATTTTGCGGTATTTAATTTAATTTGTATGCAGTATTGTATACTAAAAAATATATCTTATTTATAGGAAAAAATTTGTGCAATTTTCATTTTGTATAAAAACTTTTTTAAATAATTAATTGAAAAATAATGATGATATTAAGTGAAGTGGTATTTTAGTAATGATGAATCTGGAGTCAAAATGCTTCCAAATTGCAGTTGTAAATAATCCTTTGAAATAACAAAATCATAAACTAAAAATATGAAATAAAATAAAATATATGTGAGAAATGAAAATTTCGAAAAATTTTAAGAGATGAATCATTGCATTTATGGGAGGATACATGATACAACATTTTTAAGTATTAAAACATTGAATCCATTTTAATACATTTAATATAAAATTATTTTGATCCTTTTTGCTTAAACTTTGCACTTCTTAAAAAGCAATTGATTTTTTAATAATTTACTTCAACTCTTATAATTAAACTGAAAGCATTCAATTTTATCGCTTAAGTTTCTTCTAAAATGCTTTTATCTTACCAAATTCTGAAGCTTATATTTGTTGTTCCATATCCGAATATAAAATAATTTATTTTCTTAAACTGACACTTAAAATAAAGAAAGATTATGATATGCAAACTATAGTAAACTACAAAAGAATTATTTGGGTTAGTGGTAACCTAACTTTTTTATGTGCTGAATACAAATCAAAATGTTCCCTTACAGAATATACTTTTTTTTAAAAAAAAAATTACTCGAATAACAAAATATTGTACTGATTTCTAAACAGCCTCAAATATATAATTTGCAATAAGCCAACAAATATTTATTGTTTTTGTTCTCCATTTAACTTTATTTAATGAAATAATACGTGTTTTGTGAGTATTTATTGTTTCATTATATATCATAATAGTAAAAAATAATGGAAAATGTAATTATCATTGGTATGTGGGAAGAAATACTAATGGCTTCATCTGTGATTTAGGGAATTTAAAATCACAGATTTTTGCTAAATGGAGTTTTCTTCTAAATTTTGTTTTTATTTTTTTGAAAAAATTATGTACATAATAAAATATTCAAAATAGTAAATGTTACAATATTAAAACGAAACTGATTCTTTCAATATTTAACATAATACGATTATATTGAGATTTATTCTGGTTATATAAAGTCACTTTTGTGCATTAATTAAAGAAATTGAGTTGATTAAAAGATTGTAGCCGGGTTATTAACGAAAAATTAACAAAATGGCATCGGTATTTAGCACATAAAATCCAAACATAATTTATATGAACAAATTTATGAAAATTAATTACAGGAAAAGCATTTTAATATTAATATGAAAAAATAATTTGTACATACCATATAATATAAATAAAGTAATCATTTAAGCTACTGAAGTTAACATGATGCCCTTTCATATTGGAATGTTTCAAAAACTGCTTGTTTATTAAAAAGATATATCTAGCAAAAATATATTTCAGTCATTCTTTGATGTAACAAAAAGTATAGAATGATAAATATTTATTCACCTTGAATTCATATGACCTTAATAAAGCTACAAAATGTAATGTAATTACAAACCACAGCGTGTTGTTCTAGGCAATAAAAATATTATTGATGATCGAAATGCAGTAATCTAGGACGTTTATTGAAGAATTTTATGTACTGACTCAAGAAAACTGGAAAATTTCTGAAACCAAGAAGGATGATAACTGGATAATACTAGTACCATATTTCACTCTATTTTAGAAATATTTTCAGATTCATCAATAAATGTCAAAGCCTTTTGAGATGTTTCTGAACGGTTAAATATAATAAATCGTAATCTTGTGAGCGTCAATCCTAATTATCGATTCTTTGTTCCAAATATTTTTACCTTTTAATTGATTGTGATTTTTATTTAGAGTAACTCTGTTAAAAAGTTTTATAAATTTTTTCATTAAAAAACCTTAATTAGGATTGTATTTTACAAATTTTCCTAAAAAAAACTACATGTGTGAACGGAATGATCAAAATTAAACCCTCCATGCCTACGCTTAATTCTACACTTTTTAATAGTAAGGTTTAAAATGTATAAAATTTTAAATTTTTTTTTTTTAAAAAACGTCTATGCTAAAAGATATTTTTTTATAGATGGTATTTTTGTGAACTGGGGAAAATGACGTCTCCAAATTGAGTTCTCAAGGTTTACCTTTCATAATGTGACAATTCACAATAGCAAAAATATTACGAAATGGATATGTGATGCTGATGTTTAATAAGTAGAAATACTTTGAACTTTGGAATAATTGATCTATTGCGGAGTAGGCATATAAGAAAGATTTGATATACTTTCATTAATAAATAAAATCAATACAATTTTTTTTCTTGAATAACAATTTCATTTCTACATGTAATTACAACTGAAGTTGGAACCGAGATGATTAGATTAGTTTTTTACTTATAACTAGCATTGTTTATCAGAAAAGTAGCTCTTTTGTAAAAATATAGTTCTGCAAATAATCGTAGCTAAAATTATGTGTTTTCATGTAATTAATAAGTTTGCCTGTGAATTGCGTAGTTTTTCAATTTGGCAAAATGAAACTGAACTGATAAAGTTTTGTGCAATCCTTGTAAAGGGTAACTTTTTGTGGTTGTATAAAAAAATGTATATAAAATGTTGAGACCTCTTTTTCTGCTCATATACAATGCATTTTTAAATCTATTAGTAATTATTCTGTCATTATAATAATTATACAAGTTATTAGTCAAATTATCCAATCAAATAGAAATATTATTGGTCTTTATTGTTCTATCATTAGTCATTAAATGTTATCTCCTCCACAAATTCTTTATAAAAATCCATTGAATGTGAAAGGATGGAACTTCTAAATGGATATTGTAGTGGGTTCATTAAAATAAATTGAAAACGTGCTCAGTTCTTGATGATGTTTTACTTGAAAGTTCATATATTGAAATAAATTTTTAACATGATGATAAATTATTTTCTTAAAAGAGTATTCTTTTTATTTACTAAGAATAATTGTTTGCCTGGATTTATCTCTAAGTGATATTTCAGAGACAATGTGGTTAATTTTAAATTGCACGTAAAATCAAATAATAAACAAGAATAGAGGACGGCTGCATTTAAAACGCAATATAACATTATTAATTTCTAGTGTGAGGCAATATAGATATAAAGAAAGTTTTTCAATGCAACTTTTTATCTCCTTATTACACAACTGATCACGAATGTCATGATCAAAATGCACCATTCTACGTTTATAACGCATAATTACTTCAAATATATCTAACTTTAATGTACGAAACTTATAAAGAGATATTATTATATAATATTCTTTGTATACTCGTGGTTTAGCTTTATTAAAGCAATGATTATTTCAATATGTTATTCAGAGGTGAGTCAGGATCATCACCAAGAGTATTTATCGTAATCATCAAATTACATTATTAAAATTGATTCGATATTTACAGAGGTATTTATTTTCTACTTTAATGAAATGTCGAGATTTTTAATGGGGAAAGTCTGATATATCGGAAAAAAACTTTTTAATTTGATTTTTTTTAAAAATCACTGAGAATTGAACAAAAATTAAATGTTATGGCATACTAAACCTTTAGGTTGATAATTTCAACTTTTTTACTGTAAATAATTATTCCCTTAAGCTGATAAGTTTATAATTCATTCGATTACTTTCGTTTTATTTTTGGCAATGGTTCCTGTAATTCCTTGCTTTTTTTATTGGTTTCTTATGATAACAATTTTTTCAGAAAAAATATTTTCAAATTAGTAAAGTTAGAACGCAATATGAAGTAATACCACACATATGACGCAATTTATTAATGGATCGTGCTGCACAAACTGAATGTTTTATTTACTTTATTTATGTCTCTTTTTCGGAATTGCTACATGATTCAGTTTCACGCTAAAAATCTTATCTTGTCATTTATTTGTTCAATTTAAAATCATTTTAGGACCCTATTCATTGTTTGTTTTACAAGTGAATTAATTCTACGAGAAAAAAATATAATTTAATTTTTGTGAATTTGATAAGTCAGCCATGAAACTGATTCTCCTCAACTAATTCAAAACTTTGGGAGCATTTTGTGAAAATTCTGCTTGTTGTAGTATATATTTACACTTACGTCACTCAATGAACAATTATTAAATTTTTCACTGATTTTACACTTATACAGAAACATATCTGTCTTCAACGAAGTACATGTTGTGAAACCAGCAAACAGTGAATTTTTATCACACTTCTGACTGTTGCATTTCATTAACCTAAAACATTTAAATTAGGATTGATGATTTTGATATGAAAGGGTCTTAGATATATACAATGATTTGTGAAAACTGCTGAGAAGGAATCGTAAAAATTGAACAAAATTTGCTGGAATTGTACATCAGGATAGGCGAATAATGATAATAACAAAGTGATCGCATACAGTGGTGGCCAAAATTGTGGACACTTTTTTTTAAAATTGTTAGGTTTTTTAAGTTTGTTATGCTTCTAGAAATTGTTATGTTGCACAAAATGCAAAGTTTTTGCATCATTTTAAAGAAAATTTGATACTTAATTCAATACGAAAAATAAAATTCAAATATTTGCAAATAAAAAATGTAATGCTGCAATAACTATCGATATGCATTAGATACTGATGATTGCTGTTAGTTATCAGTGCTTCCCTTCATTTTAAACTACAGCTTCATATCGATGTTTCATTGAGCTGAAAATAGTTTTAAGCTCTTTCTTTGCTATTACATGATGCCAGGAAACAATTATATCCTCAATTGGTTCTTTTTTATTTCATGGGTACCTCAATATTGCGAGAATTTTCAAACGGTGTCACAAGTTTTTGATAGGATTGAGGTAAGGACTGCTTCCTGGCCAGGACAGCAACTCAATTATCTCAGAACGATACCAGTCTTTCGATTATTTTACTGTGTGGCAAGGAGCGAACCCTGCTGAAAAAAATAAAGCATTGTTGGTAAATAGATCCCTGATTAAAGTTAGAAGTTTGGATTCTAGAATGGTATCAATGTATTTTCTGATATTCAGTGTCTCATAGATGATATGAAGATGACAAATACAATTTTCTGATAGGCATGGACAAATGATAAAACTATGTGGATACTTCACAGTTGCCTGGATGCAGTCAGAATGTTGTATTTCTCGTATTCTATGTCTTATATATTTTCGGTAAACTGTACCAAATAACAATATTTAAGTTGCATCCCTCCATATAACTTGTGTCCACCTGTAAGTTGTCCAATTAATGTGTTACTTTGGCCATTGTAGTCTTTTTAGCGCTGTTGTAAATTGAGATAAGGTTTTTTTCGTGGAATTCTACCTCTTAGTCTAACATCTGCTAATCTTATTCTGATTGTTTTTGAACTGACAGAAACACCAGCATCATTCAAATCCCTTCTGACGGCCATTGATGATATTCTTCTATATTGGAGACATAGTACCTTTGTTCTACTGTCATTAACAGCTGCGGTACACCTTTTTCGGCCTTTTCCTGCTTTGTTTTTATAAAATTTGTCTCCTGTCATCTTAAACAAAACTTCGAGTCTCCAGATGTAGTCACTGAACCACCCACCTACCTTGCAATTTTAACATAGTAAAGACCACTTTCTCATCACACATCTCTTTCTGGGGGTCTAATCTACTCTTTTATTTGATGATATTGCTTCTTGACTAAATATCATTGCTGTCCTGTCCAGGAAACAGTCCTGACCTCAATCCTTGCGGCACCACTTTAAAACTCTTGCCCGAATGAGGCATCTATGAAGTAAAAAGGAACTAATTGAGGCTATAGTTGTTTCCTGGGATCAAAGGAGGAGCTAAAAATATGTTCAGCTCAATGAAACATCGAGGTGAAGCTGCAATAAAAAATAAAGTCAACCGCATTAAGGACTGATAACTCACTGCTATCATAATTATCTAATGTATATCGATAGCTATTGCAGCATAACTGTTTTTGCGTTGAAAATATATGAATTTTGTCTCTTGTTTTGAATTCAGTATTGTATTTTCTTTAAAATAATATAAAAGGCTTTTAATTTTGTGCAACGCAACATTTTCGATAAACCTACAAACCTGAAAAATATAACAATTTTAAAAAGTGTCTAAAATTTTGGCCACTACTGTACGTATGGGCAGAGAAATGTTCTCCAAACTAAGTGCATCATTCTTGAAAAGAACTATAAAGGTTCATTGAAAAGGGTATTTTTCTTTCGAATGCTCTTAATTAGATGATCAGAAGTCACAATATGCTTCCACAAAAATGCAAACATAAAAGTAGCTAGCGAATTGTGAAAGGGGCCGTGCACATGATTGGTCTCCGTGAAGATAAACTTTTTTATTGTGAAATTGCCACTCGTATACGGAACGTAGTGCCAATACAGAGGTATGCTATATGGGGAAGAATTGAACTATGGAAACAGATCAAATATAAATCCACTCATTAGTCAAAGCAGTATAATTTCACCACGGGACGTCTGACACTTTACCCGTATGTAGCTTTCCCTCGTACGTTGTTTCAACATTGGAAAACACATTTGCAAATGCATTATTGTCGATTTCATTGCAAAACGTTTATGCATTAAGTTTTATCCTGTTTAAAACTGGTGTTTTATTACTTTTGTAAATGTGATAATAGTATTTTCCTCAAAATTCAGCTTAAGGAATAATGATATTAGAATAAAAACAGTAAAATTATTGCTCAAAATTATTTTAAAGAGAAAATATAACCTACTCCTCAGAAAGTCCTAATATCAGTTTTATATTTGTGTATTACAAAATGAATGGCATGATGTTATCCTTAACCTATAAATTTAATTAAATAAAGGTATAATGGATCCGAATGCTATTTTAAACAAATTTTTGTTTGTTTGAAGTTAAATTATATGATTTATGGCAGAAATAAAAATTCAGCAACAACATTGGAAAGTTGAACTTTGGCAAATTATTGAAGTTTTTATAACAGTTTGTTAAAGCAATCAAGATCTGAATACTCTCTATCTTTAAAGCTGCAATAATTTTCACTCTACAATTTAAAAACAAAAACTATTTACATTTAACACTAAGCAATAACTGTTTTTAAACGGTTCTTTAAAAATACCTATACTTTAAAGTGATGGCTTTGAATTCAATTCCTGATAAACTGGTTTTCTTTGTTAAATTTTCAGTTTGGGAAAAGTTTCAATTTAAAACGATAGGATGGAAATTTTATAAAATTCTCCGATTTAATCTTTCTTTTTGTAAACTATTTCATAATTTTATATTGATTTAGAAGACCTGAAGTAAGAATTTTTTTGATTAAAAAGGCTTTTATAGAAGATTTATGCAGTTTTAAAGTTAAAGAGAAGTTGCAATTTTATGAAATTTGCAGGAATACTTTTCAATTTGAAGAATGTTTTCAGATGTAATAAGGAAAGATAATTCGTAATAGCCACTTATATTTTCATTAAAAATTTTAAAAACCTGAGTTATTGAACCAAATACCTTCAGCAACTTTTCCAAAACTATTCAATGAATAGCTATTGGAAACTATTTCAAATAGTTATTCCAAGCATTTTCTATTTGAATGTCTCGCCATTATATTTTGTCTTTTTAAAAGTTAATGATTTTGAAATTATCCTTCCAGTTATATATTTGTGACTCAATTTATGTAAATATTCATAAGAAATATTTTAAATTAAAAAGTAGGAGAGATGCGACATGCAAACTAACTAAAACTGTTAAAATTGGATATTCCAAGAAAGACCTTTACTGAATGAGTCAAATAAATTGAAATCCGATGCTTTACTTTTTATCATAAGGAATATTAATGAAATCTATAGAAATTTGGGAAAAAAGTTTAATATTCAATTTAAAAATGTCATCGTGAAGGCAATTTCAACCATATATTGGTAAAAAAATAATGACCATTTGCTATTTTTAATGTCTGATTCGTATGCGAATTATAAGTGCTAAGAGTAGATTAAAAGTTTAGAAAAATGATTATTTTGAAATGCAAATGTAACCTATGAAGCTTGAAAAAAATTGAACTCATAAAAAATTTAAATACTAAAAAAATAATAAATAAAAATTAAAAAAAAGTGTATTAAAATTATAATATTTAAATTTTGTATGCAATGAAGATATGAATATAATTTGCGAGAAGTTTAATAAATCCTAAAAATAAAAGTGTATTATCTGTTTCTGTTATGTTTAAATACAAATTAAGGCATGCGTTTCCATAGTACTGCAATTATTCGAATCTAAGTCGCACCCCACATTCTCAATACGCTTATACCAGAAAATAAAAATTAATGTAAAATGGTTCATCAATATCCGATATTTACGAAATTAAGCAACATTTAAAAGTATAACTAAAAAGAATTGAATATAGCTAATTTATTTTAATTATTTTATTTATTTTATAGTTAATAGCTAGTTTTTTTTACCAGTATTAACAACTTTGAAATGCATGCAAGAGCCTGTAATTTCTCTTACCATCAGTATCGTTCAATTTCTCCTTCAACGAATTTTCCGTCTATGATTCTAAACCGCGCTTTATTTTCAAAAGTATTAGCATTGGAAAAAAATTACCGCTAAGATACGAATAAATACAGTATCTCTTGTATATAATAATTGTCAAATACAAACTCTGGATAAACGATATATTTATTTTTAGATAATAAATTATTTTCTTCTAATTATAATAATTATTTTGCCATTTCAATTATTAGCTGTTAAAAATATTGTGCTCCATTTTAAAACTTAAGAAGGAAAGTGAAAAATAAGCTTTTATAAAGATTTAATTATGTGTAATATGTATTACAGTGGTTGGATTATAGAAGAAATCAGTATTCCCCGAGTACAAGTATATTGCTTCAACTACAAAACTTTCCGTCAAATAAACTGTCCCCATTACCTAATATATGATCTCTTTTGTGAAGCGAACATGTCACTCAAGAAGGAACTTGTGTCAGGGTAAGATAGATGAGCTAAGTAAAGAAGAGATTGTTTATCTTCCAAAATTGTGTAACGTTATCTATGAAACAAAATGAAAAATACTTGGAGGAAATGAAACTTATTAGATGATGATACAATGAAGGCTTGGACGCTCCGTCATAAATCAGAGACTTTTCACGAACTTAGAATGCATAAATGTGACCAGTCTTTATATTTATGTCTTAGAGATTATGATGTATTACCATGGATCTTGAATTACTTCGAATGCTGCGTGTGCAATGTATGATTAAGAGGACACTCTATTATCTATTTTCCTTCAAGTGTTTCTTTATGTTATGAGTGGTAGTAATTTATGCAGTGAGAGTTATTGAAAAAGATAATAGCAATAGTAGTTTAATGTAATAATAGTTACATAATAATAATTTCTTAAAAATATTTAACAGAAGTTAATTTACTCGCTAAATAACTCGTTAAATTTGGCAAGACTTTTTAATACTTATGATTGAAATTTTTTTATAACAAATGATACATTAAGATTAAACGTTTTTTAATTACCAAAAGAGAAATTAACAATTAATATTTATGCCACACCCATTAATCGTACTTTTTGGTCCTCGAAATTTTCAATAATTGCTGAACCAGTTTTTGAAATAACATATGAAAATATTTAAATGTAATGTTAAAAGGTTGATAACAAAAAATTATATAATGGTATTCGCTTATGATCATGATTTAGACTCATGAAAGCATGGTAGTCTGAAAATGATGTATAGGTAGATAATACTTGTGGAATTCACCTGTGACTCAGCAATGCGCTGCTCTCACAATGACCTCTAATGCTGTTTATGATACTTTTCATGAGATCTTGCGAAAATAAACCTGCCTCCTCCTAATGATGTTACTTAAGGCCTTAATAACACTTACACGTTTGGAGCAATTTTCCACCCAATTCTGAACAACTTCTACCAACTTCTTCCTAACAACTTTTCCCCAGTGAGCTGAAAAAGTTGTTTCAAATAAATGTTGCTTGTAGTTCCAGCCAATGGGGTTCTTCGGTGCCCTACGTCATAAAAAATGGCGGTAAAGACGGCATCTTCGGTTTCGTCAAACTCATCAGATACGACGCATAATATTTTAATGGTGTATAATATTTTAACGGTGTATAATATTTTAAACAGAATAACCATTTCTGTTTATGTCCATTAACAAAAGCGCGAGCGAAATAAAAGAAATAATATTGGATGTTCGTTTTCCGAAGCAGAAAAGTCGGCGAGTAATTTTTCAATGTGGAGATAGAGCGAAGCTGATGTCAGAGAATGTCGTTTTGCTTACGGCAACCCTTCACCCTCAGCTGCATAAAAAATTGTCCTAAATGGTTGCTCCAAATATGCGTGTGAGATAGGGCCTTTAGACCACACAGATCAGTAATTCTCAATCCTTGTGCCGCGGCACTGTTATGTGCTACCAAATTCTTGAAGTGTGCCACCAGTTTTTGAGGGGAAAAAATAATACCCGGAACTGAATCATTCAGCCGTTTTACAGAAAAAAAACTAAGGGTATATTTATATCATCCTTTCTTGAATATAAAAAAAATTAATTTTTTTGGTAATCCCTTTGTAATTAGATACATTTGTACAGGAATTAACTTTGAATGAAGAGAAAAAAACTAATTTCGCTCTGGGACAGTCGAGATTTTAAAACATTCGGAAGAGTCAATTAATTCTTTTTGGATTAAAATTAGAGGCGATTATCTCATAATAGCCATAATGGCCATAACAGCTTTAATATATACATAAATTGATGCTTGTATATATGACCTCGCTTCACTCCAATACCGTTCAACCGATTACTATGAAAATTGGCATGTATATGTATGTTTTCTGGAGAAGGGTTTTTGCGTTAACCTGCTTGTTACAGATCTCACCAGGTGGCGCTGAAGCATATCATCTTCTGTATCGCTCAACCAATCACCTTGAGAATTGGCATGAAACGTAGCGTATAACACGCACTTTTAACTAAAAAAATAAGATCGAAATTTATTTGTGCATTACGTTACAGTCAATTGATTCGTTTTGGATTAAAATTGTAGGTGGTTATCTCTTAATAGTTTAAAAATACTGTTACAATTTTCTCCATTTTATTTGAGTGTATTCGGATTTTCAGCATTAACAAATATAAAAATGAAGAAAAGTAATGATACTTTTTAATGTAGATGACGAAATGAGAGTCTCATTATCATTTGTATGACTAAATATAAGTGAAATTATCAAAAATCATCCAGCTCAAATTTCGCATTAAATTCATTCTTATAGTTAATTTAAAATTAATTACTCAATAAACATTTTGTTGTCTTTGCCGTACATATTATTTATTTAAAAGTGAGCATTACTATCACAAACTGTTTTGCATAGTGTATTACAGATAAGTAAAATTCTTTTCAATTTATTTTATTGTAAGAACACATCCAGAGTATATTCTTAGAGATTAGGTATTCTTATCTGGCTGTAAACTCCATCCTATTAGCATATTCTATGTCTGGAGGTTTTCGTCGAGCATTTGAACTATGTGTGGACGAGCTTTATCGTCAATAAAACTGAACTGATTGCCTACTGTCTCTGAGAGGGGCCTCGTGCGAATCTCATCAGAACACATGCATTCCTAAGTCAACATGCATCCCTAAGAAACAAGCATCTATCCAGTAGCGCCTAGAAGAAGGAGGGGGGGTGGTCTACAAGTTTGGACCCTCCCCCCATCACCCTTATTTTTTTTTGATTAATTGTAGTCTTATGTGCTGTAAAATCCGGTGCATTATACGCACCAATACTTTAAAGCTGCAAATTTTAATTAGTGCGTTTTTCACGTTGTGGAACACAAAAGCGCTATTAGAACGCAAATTTCGTCTTCGTTCCATATTTTGCATATTTTTTGTACCTTTTTCTCAGCCAATAAGCAACCAATTGACCTCGGGTTTTCGGTATTTGGTTGCATTTGTGCCCTAGATGAGCCGAATCATATTTAAATTTTCTCTTAGTTTTCCCGAATTTCTTACAAATTTTCCTGAATTTCGCTAGTTTATAACAAAATTTTCTCAAATTTTACCTAGTAAATTTATGGTTTGCAAAAAGTTTTTTTTAAAAAAACCTACCGGCATTTTGGAGGAAATCTTCACAAAAATGAGGAAATCTTCATAAACAGTACTACTCTCTGTTAGTAAAATGTTCATTAGTTGCATTATTGTAAAATACAACATGTGAAAAACGCGCTAAAATTATTTGGCCGTGTTTGTTTTTAGGTATATTCGCTGTACAACGCGCACCACTATTTTTATAAAGGAATTTGAAATGTGTGTGCGTACTCAAAGCAATCATGAAATCGAAATTGAAATCGCAAAGCAAGAAAAATAAATTTATTTCTTGCTTTGCGATTTCAAATCCATTTGTGATAGCTATCTAAGCCTCCTTTTGCTGTTCTTGGCTTCCTCTTGCTATTCCTTTTCACTTTTCATTTAAAAAAAAAGAATTTGACTTTCCTCTGACCATTTGCTGGTTCTCGTCATTTGGTCAATGTCTCCTCCCACCCCTTTCTTCTCCTTTTTAGAATGACTGGTTTGCATTCCCTCTCTGTTGTTGTTTCCATTGCCTTGGGGTACAAAGCTTTTGGAGAGGGAGGTTATTGGATATGGTGCCTCCCTTTGGCGCTCCCCTGCGTCTTTTGGGTCCTCTTCCAGGGTCCCACTTTGCTGTCTCTCGTGAACCGGCCATTATTGCTCTTTCCAAAATATAAAAAAAAAATGTCTGGACCTCCGCTATCTTTTCTTGCACTTTCCTCCCCTCCCTTTCTCGAATTCCCTTTTAGGAGGGGTTACCCCGCTTCTCTTATTACTTTTTTCATGTCTTTCCTGTCTCATTAGTTAGACAGCGTCGGTGTATATGTGTTTGTGGTTTTTTTGTTTTTTTTTTGTTTTTTGTATTTGTCAATGTTATTCAAAATTGTAAAGTTTCCATCTGTATTTTCCCCTTTTCTCAAGAATTTTGTGGGAAGGTCTCATTCGGACACTTTTTATATTTTTTGTTTACCTTAATAAAGTTACATCTTGGAGGTCGATTTACAGCTTGAAACCCTTGGTGGGCTTGATTCTCCGAGTAAGTAAGTAATCATGTTTTATAGCGATTTAATCGAGGTATGTTTCTAAGCTTTTACAAAAATTGAATGCTTTTAGAAATACAACCTTTCTAGTTTAGAAAGAATAACATTATTTTTAAATCAACAGTATTTTGAAATATGTAGAAGTCTCTTATTTTTTAATACTCATCTATTTTTTTTTATTTTTTAAGCTCTCATTTTTATAGTCGGTGTATAAAGCTCACCCGTTAATTTTGATCTTATTGTTGGTGTTAAAAGTGCGCATAATACGTCGGATTTTACGGTATATGTTACGTAAAATTTAATTGAGTATTTGTTACTAATTTATTTTATTTAATAATACTAATTACTTATTCAATAATTTTTTTACTGTTTTTTGCTCCCAACAATCGACAAATTCAAAAGAATACGTTAGGCAGCGTATTGGTGGGGTATGATACGAGAATGGTGGACTTTCAACCCTCGACCCCCACCCGCACCCTCTAAAAAGTTTAGCATTAGCATTTCGGATAAAAAATAAATTATAAATTTATGTTGCCTAATATTATGTATATACAGATGTTATTGTTCTAAATTATGCTAATAGTTGACGTTTTATTACTTTTTAAACATTTGAAATTTATTTTCACTTATTTCATTCGAAACTATTGCTACAATATAAATTTTTCTATGATGCAATTGTTTCACCTTTTTAATTAAAGAAAATATATTTTTCATTATTTAACTTAAAATAAAAATGTCCATTTAAAATACAAAAATCAATACAAATTCGAGATCTAACCATTTTCAAAAAGTATTTACCAATATTCTTGCATAATTGTGGTGATATTTTAGTGATGTTCAAGCTAATTCTAAAGATTAAATAAAATTTTTACTTGATTGCAATCAAAAACTTATTGAATGATTTTTTTAAAAATTGCACTTTAAAATTGAATTAGCACTGAAAAAAGTGAAGAATAATTTTGAAGGGAATAATATTTAAGAAAATTTAAAAATTCGGTTTACTGCAAAAATTACTGTTTTAGAGTTTTATATTTGAACTTTAAAATTTGAGAATACAGGAATATCTTTGTTTATCTTTATACTATCTCCATTGTAAGAATTCTTCGTTAAGGTATGTGACTACCCAAAATTCCTCGTTTTGGAAAAAAATTTCAAAATGATTTTATTCTTTTATTTTATAGCACATACATTTAATATTCCAAAAACACTCTAGTTTTATTTCTACGATATTTAGAAGCAAAGTTATAGCATAATTAGTAAACCGGAAATGTATTTACAAAACGGAAGTATGTCCCTACTCAAAATATTTTTAAGATATAGAATTGAAATTTCCAGAAAATCTTTCATTTAGTTTTATCTGTGTTATGAATCAAAATCTGATCTCTGTGTATATATTTATGTACTTTATTGCTTTTTCATAAAAAAAAAAATTATTAATTTTTTAAAAATTCGCGTTTTTGCATAAAATTTGGCTTAATTAAAAAACTTTCAAAAGTATTATAAATCTTTTAATTCCTAACACATATAAAGATGTTATTCACGTACTGTATAAATATTATTTGAATACATTCATTAGAATTTTCTGTAAATGCAATTTTTCATTAAACTTTCACTAAAAATGACAATTGCTATAGTCTATAAAACTCTCCAGAAAACAGCAAAAGTTTTTATAAAAAGTCCGAATTAGTTAAACATGAAGCTAAAGAGATCTTGACGCTTAAATATGGTAATTTTAAAAAATGTACAATTAGTAGAAAATTTTTTATACCATAATAAAATCTTTAAATGCACTTTCTGAGAAACTATGTTTCTCAATTTTTTGCTTCATTGTAAAGTTCACTACATGGTTTCTTTTTAAGATATTGAATTGAAATTTTCAGGAAATGTTTTATTTAGTTTTATCTCCAGTGTGGACTATAATCTAATTTCTGTGTATATATTTATGTATTTTATTGCACTTTTTTTTTGAGAAAATACCATTAGTTTTTTGTAAAAAATTGAGTTCTTGCATAAAAAATTTCATATTTCAATGACTTTTCAAAAGTATCACAAATTTTATAGTTCTAAGCACAGAGAATAATATATTTTATGTACTGTATAAATATTATTTGAATATATTAATTAGAGTTTTCAATACAAGCCTTACCTTAAGTGCAATTGTTCACTAAAATTTCACCCAAAATTCCCAATATATCCAAAATTATTTTTAATTTTGTGGGAATTGTACTTGAATTCCTAGTTTTATGCCCCATTTCAAATAAAAAAATGTTTATTTTGCTGAAAATTTATATATTTCAAGAATAGTGCTTCGAAGGTAAACACATACCTTAAAAGAAAATCAAAACTGAAAAAAAAAGATTAAATCCTTAAAATTTTCGGAATAAGAACACATAAAATATTTGTCAGGGAAAATGGAAATGAATTACGTTTCACAAGAATTTCTCAGTTCTATTTGACATTTCCCCCGTATTTTTCAACGACAAAAAAAAAAAAAACTTTGCTGCTTAAATCAAAGTTTTAAATGTTTTCTTTCTTTTCTTAAAATCTGCAGTAGTTTCGCTGAGCGCAAATATTTATTTACATTAAAAATACAACAAAACGAATGTCAACAAAGAAAGCAGCATTATATAGAATTTTCATACATTTTTCACATAAAAACCTTCAGCTTTAAAGGTTTTTATGTGAAAAAAGTATAAGCGTTTTAAATGCTAAAATAGGCGGACAATATCAAATCATTCTTAGTATAAGATATATGAAATAAAATATGAACAAATGCCTATGAATTCATGAATAAAACATCTTTTTCAAGAAATAATCTTCTCGCTCTGTATGGAAGTTATATCAAAGTAGAACTACAAAATTGAGAACATAAATGCTTAAAATTAACAGCACACTGTTATTTAAAAAAAATAAATGTAACAATTTTATTCCACGAAAGCATACATTGCCATGCATTTTCAAATGACAAAATGTATTCATAATTTGAAATCTCGTTTACATTTAATTTTTTATTTGTCGCATCAAATATGTTAATCATATAACTGAATATTTTAGTGAGGGACTTTTTGAATCAAGTTTTGGATGAAAATAATGTTGCATAAATTTTATATTTAGTAACATTAGGTTAGACTATGCATTTCTTTCTCATATCAGTGAATGATAGAAATTTCGGTTATATTACATTATTTCTCAACACAAGAAGTGCAGTTGGGATCATTTTGATCATTTTTTAGATTTCCGATGTTTTTTTCAATATATAAATGAGCATCGCATGTCATTTTTTTAAAAAAATTTCTAATATGTTCTCATACGTACTGTGACAATTTTTCGTACATTCCTCAAAAGTGAAATTTCAACATCAAGAAATAATGCACGTAGCGTCCTGCAAATTTCATGAGCTATAGTGGTGAGGTGGATATATGCAAATTATTAAAAAACAAATAAAATCCAAATAAAACCAATCCATTCAGTATCAAACGTGCTCCCCTCAGGACTAGGGTACGGGATCCCGGTGTTTTTTTCAATCCCGAAATCCCGGGATTAAAATAACTAATTCTGGGACTCAATTTTTGTCTAAATTATATTCAAAAAAATTTTTTCTCATAAAAACTTTGGGACTGATCTATACGCTGCTCTAACCAACACCTTGGGGATTTTTGAGGGAAATAATTAATTCAACCAGGTTTCACCGAGGGTTAGAAATCTTGATTATGCAAATTAAGTTTATTATATAAATTCTGTATTCGCGAGTTTCGAGAATTAGTGAAGTGAGAATTGAGAGTTAGTGAAGTGAGAATTGAGAGTTAGTGAAGTAAGAATTGAGAGTTAGTGAAGTGAGAATCTAAGATTGTTAAAGTGAGAATTGAAGAATACCAAAGTGAGGATCGCTGGGATTTCCTTTAGTTTCCAATCCAACCTTTAGTGTTCAAGGCCTTAGCTATAGGGCTTTTGAATTACAAGAGTTCAGGTATTGTGCTCATTATTTAAATAGAAGTTAGAGAGTAAATTGTTAGGGAGCGTCCTAGTTAAAAACGAGCTTGTATAAGTTATCGTAGAAATTATTTGGATATCCGTAATTATTATCCCCCTGCTAACTGGTCTCACCTTCGCGGTCTAGTAATTGATCAAAAATATCATAATTGGATTATTATTATATCTGTGTTGAATATTGTTACAATAAAACAATTTTAGTGAATCATGCCATCTGATCAATTAGTTCCTCCCATACATCTAACCGGGTTCGAGAGAAGACAAGGGGGTTAAAGGGAAGTAGGAATAGTCCCTCATTACAACTTTTTAAGAATTACATTCTTCGAAAATTTATATTTTGCTCATGAAATATTTACGTAGAATTTTTTTATGCAACTATAAATGACATATTTAAAAAATATTTTCAGCTTTCCTTTCTTGTATGGGAGAACATCGCACAGATCTAAGTGGCTCACTGCAATTCTTACGCAATAATATAAGCAACATCTCAAGAATAGATTTTGTCACAGTTTCTTCTTCAATTAAATGCTGTTAATTAATAACAGACTTGCTTGAAAGACTTGAGACACTTCAAATCCCATTGCATTACTAACAGCTCATGCAACTGGATCTTCAATTTCAAATGAGGTAACACTTAAAATTGATTCACATTCTGATTCAGTAACTCGAGCAATTTATGTACAAAAACCAGTAAGTGTATCAGAAGAACTAAATAAAGTTATCAAAGAGGTATATGCACCAAAGCAGTCTATTAAATTTGAGACACTGTCATCAAAAATTCAAAAAGAAATGTCTCTTTCTGGAAAATGGAGGGAGGCATGTTGACTACCCGAAAAGAACATGCTCCTGTTTAATGACGATAACACCTACTAGTAAAGAATCCAAAAGTGCATTTTCTTCAGCAGGACAATTTGTAACAAAAATAAATAGCCGTTTCAACGATGAAACGCTGGACGAGCTGTGTTTAAAAGCTTATTTACAGGAACACAAGAAATGAGGAAATGTTTTTGTTTAATTTCAGTATGTACTATTTTTATTTGTTTTTTAAGATAAATTTTTTTTTATTTGTTTCAATAAGATTAACATTAAACCAATTTTTAATTATATTTTCAGCTTTATTATTCAATTTCAACTTGCTAATATGTAAGTATTTCTAATAAATAGCATATTCCTAAACCCGGGATTTGGATAATGTAATTCTGAAATCTTGGGATTGAAAATATAATACGGGATTTCAAGCCCTACTCAGGATGCTAAAAAGGCCTCCATCCAGGGAGGAATTTTATAAATTAGTTTTTAGATGGTTGTCAAACTATATCCACTATTGTGTGCAGATAATTCTCAGTTTGCCCTATGGTCCTTTGTTTATGTCACGTCCATTGAGTTCCTACAGATGTTCTATGGGACTCAGATCTGGAGAGTTCGCCAACCAATTGAGGATGTCAAATCCTGTCAGGCTGTTCAGGATTCTCCCTGTGACATGTGGACTGACATTATTTTGCTGCAATACCGTGTTGGGTGAGCACAGCAACAAGGGAGGAACAACAGGCTCCACACCTTATGTGATGGAGTGGTCCACTGTCAAACATCCCTCAATTTGTACCAGAGACGTCCTGTAGTAGGCGATCACACTTTTGCATTATAAGGCTGATTTCTAAAAATTTGACTAGACATGTGCAACAAAATTACCTGACTGTTCCTCAGTCACACAACGGTTGCCTTGTAGTTGATGTCAATGCGTATATAAACTTCCTTGCTTTTCTAAATCATCTCTTTATTTCTGAGTTCTAACAGCCTGTTTTTAGAGCAATATAGTAGGCTCCAGCAACGACTGTGAAGACATTTTCCATGTCACAACAATTTATTTGGTGTAAATGTTTTATTTTAATGTAAATGTATATTTTGCCCATATGATGGGGTTTCAAAGTTATCATTCCCTGTTGTTTAAAACTGTTATCTATACTTTCTGCACATCGTCTTTTCTGTGTATTGTCAGTCGAAGATATAGAAGTTGGAATAGGGTGTTCTCTTTTGTGTGAGTGATACATAACTAAAAGATCTACATTATCATTTCGTTCTCTTTATGTGCTTCTAAACATTGGGGAGCTATCACCTGACTACATCCACATGTAAGCACTTCACCTAATCTCTGAACTATTTAAATTACTCCCTCAAGAACGGTAGACCTTCACTTAGTCTACAATAACTATCAATATCAATCATATAACCACATTATCTGTCTCGACTCCAAATACTTTTTACGAATCTTCAAACTTAGGTTGAAATAACTCTATTCGTTGCCAAATTCATATCAATAAAAAAACCTCCTTTGTATCATCAACAAAATCTCAGTTATAGCTTTCACTTCTCTTTCATATTCCTGTTATAGTACACGTCCTATTTGTTTGATGCATCTTTGTATCTTGCCTCATTTCCTCCAAATTCCAACCGAGCAAATTTGTATTCTGCGATACCTTAACCAAACTTTCAAATGGTGTTATATCAACTTCC
This sequence comes from Trichonephila clavata, assembly GCA_019973975.1. Taxonomy (NCBI): domain Eukaryota; kingdom Metazoa; phylum Arthropoda; class Arachnida; order Araneae; family Nephilidae; genus Trichonephila; species Trichonephila clavata. Next base: position 85,222 of record BMAO01005775.1, read on the forward strand.
TGGCCCAATTCTGCTGGAGTTTTCTTTGTTGTTTAATGAATAGAACAACATTTGTAAATTTGTTGAGAAAGTCATCACAGGAATCGTGATTACCGAATACGTAACTAGCAATCATTTAAACGAGAGTAAAGTTCGCCTTTTTTAGTTGATTAGATTGTGGCCTACACGTAGACGTTTTAATGTGGGTGGCAGAAGTCTTTAGAAACATCCGATATAAATTGTGCACTATTATCGCTTATTAAATAAAATTTGACACAATACATTAACTAATAGTTTGGCTAATGTTTTCCTTAATGGAATTAGTTCCATCCACATTAAAGTTATGGATCGTCATTAAGATACACTTGTACTGCTTTCACTTTTAGATGCTAAGTATGGGCGCAACAGAGAAAACTCTTGGAGAAATTATCCTATTAGATTAATTCGTTTTAATATATATTAAATGACCGTGTGGTAACGTGTTTTTATAATTAAATTTCAAATAGTTATCACTAATTGAAACAATTATTACTAATTTTCCTCATGCTTGGAAAATAACAAGTACTATGGTTGTAACGGGTCTATCCGCGAGCATCCTATTAATACTCATGGGGAAATCTATTTCTTTTAAATAATGTTCTATTGAAAACTTTCTCTCGAAGAAAACACAGTTTATGTAAATGAAGGAGGATATTTAAGCATTAGCTTTTAGGTACGAGGAGTTAGTGATTAGCAGAAAGTAGCCGTGAGCTAGTCGAGAGTTGCTCGACTATTCATTGTTGAATAATTAAAGATTGTTAATTGAAGATTTAGTACATAAGTTAGATTAGATTAGTAACGACTGGATGTGGAATAACTGAGTAAAGAATTACGATAATTCAGACCGTATATTACCTTATGTTCTAAGAGTATAGGTTATTTGAATTATAATTAAATATTAAATATCTCTTCTGCCGTGCTTTTGCTCCTATACTTAATAAAAATGCATTTCCTACCCTGGGTTTTTAGAATTAATTGATAGAATAGTAAAATAGATTTGTTCTGATTGTGGCTAATCTTTGTTCTAACCTTCAATTAGTTCGTCCATCACACAGTGTTTCTTTCGTACATTTTGCGCTTGACAAAATGTCAAAACATTCGATTGTCTTGGAATCTATTCAAAATATTTATCCCTAAGGAATTAGGTATACAAATTACTAATTCTATTTTTCATGAAAAAATCATCCCTGAGCAATATGTTTAAAACATTACTTAAAAAACACATTTCCTCAACGCAAAAAAATTAATAAATAAAAGATAGGTTTCAGGCGAAAGAAATCGACAAAAATAAAACTATGCACCAGTTTATATTTCCTCTTAGTGTATCTTTCTTACTTTTCTTATTCTTCCACATACCTTAATAGTCGCGTTTGGTATCATGAGCTCGATATCTTGATATTCAAGTACTTCAATATTTGATGTTTTGGCTTCTGGTTGGCCTCTATCATATATATGAATGGATATGTGACTAAAACGTACATAAGATAAAAATAAAGAATTAATCTTTAGTTCACTCGTTCTCACCATTCTTCGTATTCAGGGGAACCCGTTTATTTAAATAGTTTTTTTTTCTCAAAAACTCGATTTGATGTGTCTGAAAAAACATCAAAACAAGTGTTGCATGATACTTCCTGTAGCAATATATTACGCAAAAATTTTATTTTAATTTTTATTAAATTTCATAAACATCAAAACGGTAATCCTTCCTTTTGAAAACACTAAATTTAAAATGTAGACATAAAAGACATAATTCCATACTCAAGTTATAGAATTGGGAGAATTTTTGCAAATGAAAATCGCATTACATTTCTCGTCTCCAATGTCGCAGCTTTAAAAATAAAAGTAAAGCAAAGTTTTCTTCTTAGCATTTTGATGGGTCACGCAAAATCAAAATAATTCGTGTTGAAAGTGAATGAGTTCCCTCCCCCTAATTCTAGTGAAATCCAAATCGTGTAAAAGTAGCTCATATAAAAACAGAGATGCGTGCATATATTTTCTTTTAATTCATTTTGCGATGACAGGTGTTAAGTTTAGAAAATAACTTCAGGAGTTTATTTAATATTTTTAGACAAAATCTCGCGTTGTATTTATAGAGTTACTTTTTTAATACCTATAAATATCAATAAATATCTATATATCTTCAAATATGCACCAAAATCCAACTTTAAATGAGATCTTTCTCAGTTCCTCAATTAAATGCTCCATCGAGAAAACCATTAAAGACATGATAATAGTACAATTAATACACAATTTAGCTTTATTTTCACTCAGATTCCTTGACAAAATATCAGCAACCACATTTGACTACCCGAAACCATCTAACACGAGGGTAAGTCGGAAAATAAGTTTTCCCTGTCGAATGTGGTCAGAGTTGTGTATGAAAGTCAAAATATAGAATGAGACATTACAAATAAAACATAACTTTATTTTTCCACTTAAGTACCAAGTACATTGAGATATTTGTCATACCGCTTGATAAGCTTCAAACGGCCCTCCAGGAAAACCCAGGGCTTTGCATACGAAGAAGAGTATAATGGCTATGGACGAAATATGACACAGCAGGTGAACAGGCAAGGCACCGATACATCATTTGTTAGTGCACTGGGTACATGATACTGTGACACCCTGTCGAAATTGAAAGAGGCGATTCGGAAAAAGCGGCTCGGGGTTTTCAGATTTGGCGTTTCGTAGTTGGGTGACTCGGCGATGGCAGCGCAAAACCATATTACAACTCTTGGTTGGAAGTGCTTATACCATTCTCCAGACAGTCCTGATCTCACAAAAAATGACTTTTATTTATTTCCAGCTTTGAAGAAGAATGCCGGAAGCCACTTTGGGAGCAATGCTGAAGTCAAAAAGGCCGTTAAACGCTTTTTTCGTATGCAAAGCCCTGAGTTTTTCCTGGTGGGCTTTTTGAAGCTTATCAAGTGGTATGACAAATGCCTTAATGTATTTGGTACTTATGTAGAAAAATAAAATTTATGTATTATCTTTAATATCTTCTTTTACGTTTCACCTTTCATACACAACTCTGACCAAAGTCAACAGGGGAAACTTATTTTCCGAGTTACCCTAGTAATATACCCAACAAAATTGAATGCACAACTTATAATTTTGCACCAATGATTCCTCTCCTTTGTGAACTTAAGCAAAGCTGCATGCCTTGTAATTAACCCTGAAAAATAAAAAGATAAAATAAAATTGAAATTTTAATAATTCCCAGACCACTGCTCTAACACTTCATTTCAATTATTGAATAATACGCTCATATGTATTTATCGTTAGAGATTCACATACAATCCGCGTATACTGCTGTGTAAACCCTGCGCTTTCATCCGCAACTCGAATGTTGGAAATCAGTTTACGTCAACACTGTTTTTGAATGTTAAGTCTTTTTAATATTTTCAAATTCAAACTGAGATTTGCTAAACCACTGAAATTAGCGTACATACTATACGTATATCATATATATAGCGTTGTCCATTCTCATCAGGAACTGTATTGCGCTCTAGCCTAAGAAGAATATTTTTCTCCGTATACCCAAGCGTATCTTTAATTTTAAGTTTTTTATACTTACATGTTAACTTAAATAATTGTCATTGCCTTGGTGTAATTAATTATATAATCACTGCGTTAAGAACATGTTTTTTACAAAGGTTAATATTTCAACTTTAAAGATAAACCTTTTCAAAAGCCTTCGCAAAACTAAATAAATAAAACTTTTTTTAAAAAAAAGAAAATTAAAAATAATTGAAGTGCATTGAGTGATTTAAGTTAGATTTCATTGTTTTTCAAAGAGAAATGCTACATTTGAGGAACACTACGAATAAAAAATCTATTGAAAATCCAAACGAATAATCAATCTATTTTTTAATTATGCTACATTGTTCAAAAGTGTCAGAAATGTAAACATATTCATAATTAAATTAAATAAAATATTATAAATAAAGAAAATATTACACTTAAAAATTGGATAAATGCATAATTTATTGAGACTGCAATGCATGTTTATAGTGAAATCGTAATAACAAATATTTTCTTCTGGATAATTAAATGTTTTAATAGAAATTATACATATTACATTATAAATACTATTATATTTTTTCATTAAACATATTAAAAAATTTTATATTCTCCCCAAAATGTGAATAAATTTTTATGTAGGTTAACGACGTTTTTCCTATTTTTGTGATAATTTTTATGAATTATCGAATTTAATTCTCAAATTCTGGAAATTTCAAATCCTTCCAGAAAGACATCGCCAAGTTTAAAAATGTCTTCAAATGCTGTCATCGTTATTAAAACTGTTTGAACGGGAGAAACGACAGATTTACTGACTTATAACAGCGGCATTTGTGAGAAATGTAATGCAATCAAATAATAAGTACTGTAAAATTTATGAGAGGAATGTATGTAAAATACCATCGTTCCTTATTGTAAAATGTATATCGCAATTAATAATTTTAATGATATATACCTATTTATTAGAATGATTACATTTGAGATGCTCTCCTTAAGCTTGCTTTTTGTTTTCTTAAACTGTAAGATCTTTCTGTTAAGAAATATCCTGTGGTACCTAAAAGCGATACAGACAATAAAATATAGATTTTGATATATGTACAGATGTGATCAAGCGTATAGAAGATGAGAGTCGTCACCAAAGAGCTGAAAGGCTACCTAAATGCGAGCCTCTTCATCTTTCTTGAACAGAACTCCATAAAAAGCATAAAACAAATATATTATTAAAATTATGTTACGTGCTAACATTTTATGATAAAATATTGTTATTCTCAGGAAATTTAATAAAATTTTCATGTTATAGATTTTGCAGTTTGCAAAGTAGTCTACTGTATCATGATAACTTTTAGTTGAGCCGTTTTATTGACTTTCTGCACATTCGATTTCAATCGTTTTATTTTTCTGACTTTTTTTCATTTTTTTTGGAGGTTTTCAAGAATTGGATTTTTATTTAATTTGGTACGAACTTACCGTGGTGCATGATATATTCACTAACAATGCCACAACTGTTAAATGACACTAAAGTCATTACCAGGAACAGTTCAGTTGGTTTAATGTGGAACTTTTCTCAAAACCGTTGTTCTCCAATTCAAAAAGTCACTTGTAGTCAAATTCACTTCCATTATGTCATTTACAGCGCCATCTACTGATACACTAGAACTTTTTTCTTGAACCATACCGTCCTCTCTCTTCAAGTACATTATCATTTCAAATTTGAAGTTGTTCTGACCACTAGCTCTTCTTTACAGCATCTAGAAATTTGGACTTTAATTATAATCAACCTGTAATAGTCTTGCTTTCACGCCTAAGGGTGTGGGTTGATTAGAAGGAAACACTAGCCATAGTTCAACAAATCAATTCAATTTATTCACAATATTAATCCCCACACAAATTCAATCAATCCAATCTCGGGATGCACCACTTAATCATGCATATGTAGACACATCGAGGCGGCAATAGTGAGATAAAACCAAAACTAACCACACTTACTCAAGAGCGTCCTTTGACTTGCTAACCATTTATTCGAGATTTTATCTCCGGACACATCTCTCACCTTATATTCAATTATCAAATCTGCGATCTCAATTCACATTGATTAATCTAACCTGCAGTCTATCTATATCTGTCTGTACCGGAAAACCGAGACTATATATCAGTAGTCTTAGTGCCACATACACACGTTTTCTTCGTCGGCAAATTTTATAATAAAATAATTTTTATAAATCAGAATTCCAGAAAGGAAGATAGTAGAAGAGATAGAACCAGGTCACAAACAACCCTGACATCAAACAACAAAGTGATTGAATATATAATATGTAAATTCATTTATCCTGGTTTAAAAGTATATGACAGTTTCAATCAACATTGTCAAGCATGTTGCATTATTTTACTTTTGGGGAGATATTATTTCTTATTAATATTGTACTTTTGAAAATAATGTTTTATAGCAGTTAGTTTTGAAAAATTTGTTTCATTTTAATAACTGTTTCTGATGTTGATAAATTAAATCTCGAAAATGTCGGAAAATTAATTTTCTTAATGCATTAAGAGCCTTGACAACATAGAATTCTCATAATCTTAAGAGTCTTGATTGAAATTACTTTTTAATGATTTTTAGAAAATTCAGGTTTCAGTGCTCCAACATACTTTCTTCTAATCATAAGGGAATACGAGTCAGATTTGAATTCAAGCATACAAAGAAGTAATAGGTGTGAATTATTTGCCCCATGATGTAACAGCACCATTAGTTTATATTTTAATGGAATAAGGTACTTTAAAATAAAATAGGAAATATAATTTTTCAAACTTTGAAATATACATAAATTATTAGAAAGTTATAGTTCATAAACTTGTATCTTGCAACGCAAGAAAATTATAATATGATGCGGAAAATAATTTATAGGTTTCAAATCAGCTAATTAAATCAATTATTATTTTAAATTATGTATTAGTTTTTTAATCTGAATACCAAATTTTATAAAGAGCACATGGGTGTATTATATTGATTTTAAAAAAGTAATGGATTTTTTTCCTAAAATTTTTACTGTAGTATTAAACGTTAGAAATTCTGAAAACCCTATTATTTCCTCCCATGTCTACTGTATTTTAGTTTGGATTATGTTATTGTAAATTATTGTATTAATATAATTTTTAAAAAAATTATTTTTGGAAATATTAGAATTTAGATAGTTTTGTTAGATAACTCAACAATTCTAAAAAAAGGATGTTCCACATTCTCAAAAGGGCACTATATTGAAGAAAAAAACATCAATTATTTTTTAATGTTCATGAAATTTGGCAGGAATGATCCATTATTTATGTCTTAATGGTATATACATATAATTATAAAATATTTATTCTTTATCTTAAAAAATATCTTCCTCATATAAGTATCTGATTTCGCTAATTTGGAGCTACGGATTTTAAATCTCGTCAACTATTTTCCATCCATGAAACGTCAGTGAATTTGAGGCCGAGCCTGATGAAGTGGTAATTTGATGAAGGAAATTGTCAATCTTTGTGCCGAAACATTTAGAAGATAGTGTTGACGTACAAGAACTGCTCTATTCCCACAATAAGAAGCTGACAATTGATGAGCCCATAGAAATGCATGAGCAAGACATTGAAGTGTACATGAGTCTTTAGACACATTTCAATCAGAAGATCGAATAACTATTGGTAGTTTAATAAAAAGTGTCAGTTTAACTGAAAGTAGGTTACAAATTTAAAAAAAATATATGTAGATTTTAATAAATAGTGTATTTTTTTCAGCAAGACAAGGAATAAAAAAAATTATTAGTCTCCACCATAACGATTTGTGAAGGAGAAAACAACATTTTGATCAAGTAGATTATTACTAGATTTCTAAACATTCTACATTAAAATAATTTTGATTTGCAATTTTGAATATGTGTTATCTAAGATTTTACTAAACATTTTTTATAAATTATTATTTTCTTTCATCTCCGGTCCCTACTTAAAATAATTCATATACATTAATAGGCTAAATTTTACCACGAATTACGCGAATTCGACTTATGCTGTTATCAGACAGTCTTCCCTATCGCTTAAGTTCGGGGTATTATTGTATTAAATACAACATTAAACCTCTTATGAAATGAAATTAAAAAATAAATGGCATAATACAATTTACATTCAGTTCTATACCGAAATAAAATATTTTGTTGTGCGCCTGGTATTTAAATTTGAACAGTAGTAGAGCGTGGAAAAATGATGATTTTCTGGAGTAAAATATTTTGAAGAGAAAATCATCAGATCGACTTTTCCTGATCAATTTTAAAATAATTGCGAAAATTATAAACAAAGTTCTAATTTTTCTTTAAGTAAATATTTTTAATATACTTCATAGCTTTCAAACAGAAAGTTCTACCATTACCAGCAGTTTAAAAAATTGCTGGTAGGCTAGCACTTTTTCCCAAACAAGACTCTAAAAAGTATTTAAAATAAAGTGGCTGTTTTTCAAATGAAGAATAACCTAAAAGCATTCCTCCATTTTACTTAAAAAATGGAAATAAGACAACAAACAAAATGTCTAATTTCCAAAGCTTTTATTGTTGCTACTACTTTTTGTGTTGCTTAGAGATACCTATTTTTTAACCATAAATGTTGTTTCGGTAATCGGGTGGCAATATTTGTTTGTTCCTGACTGACGTTTCTTGCTATCAAGTTATGGGGTTTGAGTCTTGATGCAACTTAAGATACGTTTTAACTGATGCACATTAAATCTTTAGTGGTTTAAAGTCTTCATGTTACCGGGGTGTGAAAGTTTGGTAGGTGAGGTGCATCGCAAGTAACGGCCATAGATCAAAGCCAACTTTTTTGCTTAACCCGAGAGAGTTTGCGTAGGAAACACAATCACCCTAGGCTCACGGAATTTTTAATTCACGAAAACTGTTTGTTTGTTACTAATATCCTTGTCAATATCCACTTATATGACAGTCTCTTCATGGACCCTAAAATGTATTTGTATCATATTTCTCTCTTTTTTGAGAGTGGCAAACGTTTTTTACAATCTTAAGGAACTTGGGGTGATTGAGTTCCCAACGTGACCCTAATTGTTACAAAATATTTTTTATGAACAGGTTATCTTTTACCCTGCGAGCTACTATGGTTTGATTGTTGTGTTGTACGAATAATTATGGTTTATAAATGTAAATTAACAGACTGCAAAAAAATAAGTGGGCCTTTGCAATCTTTATTCGGTGAAGTTAAAACTCTGGAAAAAGAAATTGATCAAGCAAGGGAAGAACCTAATGAAATAATGAATTTAATAATGACAAAGAAAGAAAATTTGAGAAAAGCGATGAACATGAAACGTTTGAGTCAAAAAGAAGATTTTTGAAATGCTACCTAAAGAACTCCATCAATAAAGTTATGAAGGTACAAGTGTACCCCCACAAGACATATTACGCCCTGTCAAAAAGAGACACTCAAGAAAAGTTCCACATGCTATTTGTCGATCATCAAAGAACAATAAAACTACAATAACTTGAACAAAATATGTCAATTTTGACTGTAATGTTAACGAAAAGTATCTGTGATTTGTGTCCATTATAAAGTTATTTATTTTAAACATTTTATTTCAGTTTGGTTAGAAGTTTTCTCAAATTATCAAAGAAAAATTGAAAAGTGCTTAAAAATAGGAATTATACTTTCTGTTAATTGTATTAAGCACTTGAATTACGATTTCCATCGTGTGCAATAAACTAACTATAAAAAAAAGGACGGGGTTACCCCGTCACCCCGTGCTGCCACTAACGTTAATATCGAGTGCCCGACTTCTCCCAGGTAAAAAAAGCGACTGAAATAAATGTGATTATTTTAACAGCTCATATTTTTCTAAAAGAAATTTAAGAAACTTTACGCAGAACTTAAATTTTTTTAAATAATTTTTTAATGGTTAAATAGAGCGGATTTAACTTATTTATTGTTTGAATTAGAATTGATTAATTTATTCATGTGATCAATAAATATGAATTATAAGTAATTTAAATCTGATTATTTCAAATACAGAATTGTAATTAAATTAAGTTGTCAAAAAAAGTAAAAATTGTAACATTGATGTAGGGGTACCTTTGACATTCTGTGTAATACTTAAAAATAAAAAGACAGTACAAAATAGTGTATCAAACGCATTTGGGGTATTTGTAATATGGATTGGTTTAAAGAATTAATGAATTTATTGCTTGTTTATATTTTTAAAATTTGCACGTAAGTACATTGTCCATGAAGTTATTCTTGATTTTTTAAGGGAAAAATATAATTTTTCTTGAAGGGTCTTCCGAGTACATACTATTATTTAAATATATTTTAAAAAAGTAATAAAATAATATAATAGCTAGTTTTTTACCTAGAAAGTAAATAAGTTCTTTAATTTTAACATTAAAATAATTTCATGGTTTATCGTCTCACTAAAAGAGATAGAAGACGCTTTTTGACGATACATCATAAGGTGTTCATTATTTTTAAAATGCACACTTTTAAAAAACTTTTCTTACAAATTATGCTAGAAAATGCTTATTTTAAATCATTTTTTGATTATTTAACATCTTTTTATCTTTAATTTTCTTAAGCAAGCAATTATATTTTTTCGTTGTTGATGTTTCGCATATTTTTAAAGATTTTCTTCTACTGTGTTATTCCCGGCTGCGAATTTTAGCAGGACTAATTTCTGTTTGGTTATAAATTTTGAGTCCTGGTACTAATAAAACCTTCACATGTAGATATTTTACGTTAATAAATCAGTTCTTAAAGTAGAAACATTGGCTCTTTGGAGTATAGAAAGTGGGGTTCCAGCTTAGGGTTCGTTTTCGCCCCTAAGCTGAGGTTTAAAATCACGATATACATTATCAATAAATCTTGTGTTTCCTTGAAGTGCGACATTAATACACATAATTTAACTAACAGTTAGTACTATCAGAGTTAGTAATTTCAGAGATTTGGTAGATTCTGCCATGCTTCAAAAAATAAATGATGATAATAGATAATTTATTTTCCTGTATGTTGTTCTTTATCAATGTAAGTGCAGATTTTCTTGAGGCTAATGCAAGGATATGCTATAAGTTTAAACCTGTAAGTCCGCAAGAATCTTTTCATTTATTTTAAAATATGGAGGAAAATAATAGCGGGTGATAAAAAGATAATGGATTTATTATTATAGTATTCAAATGAAGAAGTTGAAAAAAAATTGGTAAATTTTCTTGTGAAGGATTACTGGTTTTAAGTAAAGGAATGAAGTATTGATATATCTATGTTCAAGAAGTAAAGGATGTAATTTGCGTAATGAAAGCTTTTCATAAATTACTTTCACTAAATATAAAAGAAATTTTTTTTTAAAAAACCCACAATATAGAGAAGGGTAAAATTCGCAGTTTTATCTGAGATATTTCTTATTTATAGGTTTAATTCAGCGGATTTCTTTTAATATTGAGCAAAAAAGAAAGAGCTTGTTTGAAACTAGAAATGGGTCGAAAAATACTTCCCCTTGTGTGTGTGTGATCCTACCGATGACATATGATTAATTTATTAATCATATTTCATAAAATTGTCAATACAATCCGAAAAATTACAGTTTTTGGTAAAGGTTGTTTTAGTACAAGTGATAAAAATGTATTGACAAAAATTTAAATATACCTATAAAAAATCGCCATGCGAATATGTCATAAAATGTCACGAATTTAAACTATAGAGATAAGCAATATAGTAAAATTTTTTGCGTAATATACGAGGGCAATTCAGAAAGTTACCTCCGAATCGCCGTAAAAAACAAAATAGGACAGAGGGAAGAAAATTTATTTACATATTAAAGGCACAATTCTCCTCTATTTTTCAACATAGTCTCCCCATTATTCAAGCGCTTGTCGTACCGTTTTACCAATTTACCAATTTCTTCTGTGTAAAAAGCGGCCACCTGCGATTTAAACCAATATGCACATTTTTAAGTTCAACTTCGTCAGAGAAATGCTGTTTCCCAAGCCTTCGTTCTTTCTTCATTGCAGTGATTAGATGGTAATCGGATGAGATCAGCATTCACTACAAACAGCGTTCCACTACGTGAATCCTTATGGATTTTTTCGTCCTTGAAAAATCGCATCCACGACACACTACACCAGAGGTTCCCAAACTTTTTTGTCTCTTAGACCCCTTGCCATGTTTTTCAGTTTTGAGTAGACCCCTGCTTATTTAATATTGAATTTTTGCAAATTTATCAACTTAAATGTCTTTTGGACAGCTCGTACTATTGCTCCTACTTTAAAAGAATTAAATTTTTTTCTAACTGTAATGAAGTATAGTGTTTAAAATTTAAAAAGCACATGTTAATTAAATTATAAGTTATTTAATAAATAAAACTCTTAAATAAACTAACTAAACAACAAACAAATTATTTTAATGGGAGGGATGAAATCAAGAACGCACTTCAATATCAAATTTTCGATATTCATTAACAATCTTGTCTGGTTTAACCTTAAATCTCCTATGTTAGTGTATTGTCCAGTTTTTTTCTTTCTTTTTTCAATTCCTTATATTTTTTGTTTTGTTTTGGAGATTGGCAACCGGGATGAAACTCTTTCACACTAGCAATGAAAAACTTCCTCACGATATTCCATAAGTCGGGACAAATAACAGGTTTGACTTTTAAAGCCAAAATTGCTGGCATGCGTTTCTAAACTTTTAAGATCTTCGTTAGTGCTTATTAAGATAGTTCCTATTGCAATGTGATATTTTTTTCAATATGACCAAATGAATTAATTGCTTACTGTGGTATTGCTATAGTCAAAGCATTCTCACACAAACCTGGTTTTAAAATCGGAATAAAAGTGCATTTAAATGTTGAACGTAGGTTAAAACGTTCTGACAAATTGTCTGTGAAAATTTGGAAAAAAACTTCAGGACCTCCAATGTTATACTTCTTTAGCTTAACTCAGGAAAGAAAAGCTGAAATGATTCTTGTTGCAATAAAATTTATGCTGTCACCTTGTAAATGCAAATTAACCTCTTTAAATGTAGTAAATAAATCTGTTAAACAGGTAAAATTTGGTTTCCACTTGATTATAAATTTTCTTTTAAAATTAAAGTCACGATTTAGTTTAGTGAGAGTCACTATCGTAGACCCCCCTCTTACACCTCATGGACCCCCAAATTAATTTTTGGCTGACGTAGACCCCTTGTAGGTCGTCATAGACCCCTGGGGGTCTATATAGACGATTTTGGGAATCACTGCACCACACCTTCACTCAAAATGTTTGGCCCACATACGACATGCAATTCACAGGTTATCCGCTGTTGACGGTTTTTTTTGGCCCAAAGAAATCTTGTTACTCTTCGCACCTCACATTTGGGGGGAAATTCTATGGTGACACACATTTTGTTACGTTATAACTTGCGAACTCTTGTCTCTACGACACTCTTATTCGTCGACTGGAAGCTTACTGAATCAGATTGCTCGTGCATTCAATTGAGGGCGCTTCGAACCGCACTTACAGCACCATGCCCAAACAGTTTCCAAATTACCCTAGTATATTCATAAATAAAAGAAACCGAATTGCCTGTTTGATGGAATAAAGATCAAATACATTCAAAACTAAGATAAATATAATTAAATAAATCTAATATAAATAATATGCCTAATTAACTTGATTGATGAAACTGGAAAGTATTTTCGTTCGTTTTTCTCTTCACCTTCAGTTAATAGTTTCGTATCTCTGCAAGTAATTTTACAAAAATTCTAAGAAATACATTACGGAATAGGAAAATGTGATTTTTTTCTATGGAAAGAAAATTATTTGTATTGACTAATTCCCGGTTTTATCAGAAAAATAATGATAAAAACATCAAAGGAAGTTTAGTACATTATTAAATAATTTAAAAAAAGGGTGGATTTAAAAGGAAATGAAAGTCTTACTGTACTGGACAAGAAGTTCTTAGAAATTTGATTAAGTGAGGAATCTAGTATAGGTTATAAATAAAAAAATAAGCTTTAAAAAGTGGATAGAGCAATGCAATTCGGTAATAACCTAATCACGTAATTAAAGGACTAAGTAAAAATAGTTTGAATATTTGATAAAATTAATGATTAAATAATTCTCTTTAAAAGTTTCCTTCTCTGAAAGAGGGGAAAATATCCGTATACTTTATTCGCGAGCAAAATGCGAGTTTCATTAAATTATTCAAAGTATTTGGAAAAAAGAGTAAAAAACAATGTTAAGAAAATTTCTGTTTCAGTTTTTCAAGTTTCTCATTAAAATGCATCCAAATAAAAATTTCTATAATATTTTTTTTAAAAAAGGTTTAAAAAATATAGGGATTAAAATTAAATATTTCAACACATTTTTCTCAAATATTACGTACGTAATATTGTATTTTTAGATGACTATTATGAAGTTTATGAATGCATGTATAAATCAAAGAAGATATAAATTGATATTGCACAGAAATGAAATGAAATGTGGAAAATTTCTGAAAACAAATATTTGTTTTGGACAATAAAAGGGCATAAAACAATTTTCCTGTATTAATGATGATCCAAAATTGTTCAAGTACAATTTTTGTAAAATAAAATGTTATTTTCAGTGATTAAATGAAATTTGAAAAAAAAAAAATGAATTGTTCAAATAAATTAAAATACTAGGTGGAAAAAGTGGGGAAAAAGTATATTTTGACGTATATCTTCTTTTAAAAAAGATGTGTCTTAACAAGTAATATAAACATTTTTTAAAATCAATTCCTAGTTAGATCAACAAAGAAAATATTTATTTTAGTTACTTTTTATTAAATAATTACAATTAATATAAATATGTATATACATATGACAGAATCACAATGTTAGGTAGCAAAGTAAAAAGCGATTTTCAATTTGCACAAGTTTCCATTTTCTTTTCTGTCTATGGTGTGTTGGACTATTTTGTTTTTGTTTTTTGTTACTATTTATTCCTTAATTAAATTTAATTATTCCAATAAAGTAGTATAGTAAAAAAAGAATCACATTTTCAGAAATTAGGCCATGCCTGGTGGGATTCGAGCCTATGACCTTTGGATTAGAAGTCCAACGTGCTATCCATTGAGCTACAAGGAACAAAAGAGCGGTTTTCTTTTTTATGTATGGAGTTGGAATATTATTTTTGTTTGTTATTAATTATTCATTAATTAATGCATTAATATTTGAAAAACTGTATTAGCATCAAGTGTAATCCACTATAAGTGTAAAAAAAAATATTTTAACTTTAATGGATGAATAGAACGTATTTTATTATATAACAATTGAAAATTTGAACAATTTATATATATATAAATATATATAGGAAGACAGTGAACTTATAGTAGGAATTTGGAAAATACAAAATAATATATAAATACAATTAAAAGAATGTGTATAGTTTAGATGTAAAAAGGTTTAATATATTCATATTTATTATTAATAAATATTTTCTAAATGGTCATAATTAAGAACAGTATACTTCCCTGCCACTTTCTTGGGTCAATATTATTTTGCAATTATTGTATGGATGAAAATTTTAAACCTTATGTGTGTGTCTCTTTTTTTATGTTCATAATTTACCACATAGGTTCCCAACCTTTTTTGAACTGATGTACACATGTTTCATACACATGTGATATATTTTTCGTACACATGTGATATAGAAATGATTTAAAAACATACAATCAACATAAGGTAAACAGCATTCAAGTTTACTTTTGTTAGTATATAATCAGAGTGTTTTAAGTAGTCTTTTTTTAGACTGTATTTGGTTTATCTCCCCAAGCCCCTTAGTGCCATCTCAAGGCCCCTAATTTTCTTTGGGTTTTTTACTGCCCACCTAAAGCGTCAAACGCCTACAAGAGGGAGTTATCTTCCACATTGAGAACCTATAATTTAAAGTAACATGTGAAGGCATTCTACTTAGAATGTATTCGTGAAAGAAAGCTTGACAATCTTGATAACAAAGTGGCGTAAAACGCTAAACTTGATGTCCACGAAGGTATTATTCTTTTGAATATTATTTTGGTTAAACTAATGTTTTTGTTGTTGGTACATAAGCCATTTGATCGACAGTAACATCAGATCAAGGTTCACGAAATTTATCATGGCTCGGGCCTAGATTCTTACACCTGTTGTTAGCCTAAGCTTTGAGCACCATGCAAGTGACAATACTATTTTGCTCTGTTCCACATCAATTTTGAGGAAGAATACCTTGTATGGGGGTATTTAAAGGCTTCCCACCTCTTTTCCCCTTCCAACAACCTTACGGGAGGACTTGCTGTACGACGGCTATTTAGAGTACCCCATGGCACGAAGGCACTATATATTTACAAACATCTGGGCCTTCTCCAGGATTTGAACCCAGGTTCTATGTCACTGTAGTCAGCGTCACTAACCACCGTACCGGATGCGTGGCTATATCTGTTATATATAATTTTTCTTTTAGCTATTATTACTTTGCAAACAAACTATTTTCTTGAAATGTATATTTATATATGTATGTAAAATATCTAAAAGTATAATAATTGCAATATGTTTTGTAATCTAATCATCTTTTTAAATACTTAATATTCATACAGTATTTAGGTAGTATTTAGACTGTACTTTTCGAAATTATTATATACAGCTATAATATAATTTGTTTTAATTAATGAAACATAGTGAACATTCAAATTATTAAATAAACGAATTAATGAGAGTAAAATAGTTGATTTACTGTAAAGGAACTTGCTCTAATATTGGATACTTACAGAGAAGTTGTGACCAAAATAGGCCAGTAATGGCTCCAAAAAATATTGCAGCGATGTAAAATTTGTAAGGAGTTTCTGAATTCGGATTCAAAATTATTAGAAATACCATCAACACTATGTTCATAACCTGTCCTATCAAAAACAAAGGCTTTCTTCCTACATATTTTACAAGAAATCCAGAGGCTGTAGCAGATATAACGCATGCAACACCATAGTAAACGGAGATGGATCCAACATGAGAAGCTCCCCAAGCGCAGGCAACAAATGCCTAGAATGAACAATGTTTTTTCTATTAATGGAACAATTGAAGCAAAAAGGTATTTCAATATATGACAAGTTGTATTAAAGTAAATCACAATGCTTTCTTCGAAAAAGGTTTTTTTTTCTTTTGATAACGGCGTTCTTTCCCCCCTATTTTAAATACATGAGATTAATTGGCAATCATCTTACAACCTAATGACTTGCGAATTTTTTAAAAATATTCATTTAATTGGAAAAAATAACTTTTTCAATCTCCTTGAATTTATTGTACAACATTTTAAAAGTAAAACATTTAGAACTCAAGCTATGATGCAGTTAGAAATTTAAGTAATATTTTTCATTTTTTTACAAGTTAATAGTTAGTTGCTGATTTGTGAATGAGTCAATATAGTTTATACTAAATTAAAATATTTTAGTTTTTAACTGAGCACACTGCTTTAAAAAAATTTCTTAATGATTTAAAAATGTGATTATAAATTATATTATACTCATACTTGCTTTGTAATAAGCTATCCAATAAAGAATGCAACGTTTTTGAAATGTGGCATGTGATTTCGGTAGCTGATTGAGATTCCCGAATGATCCACGAATTGAGTCACGAATCGAGTCATGAGTTGAATCACGAATTGAATCACAAGTGAGTCACGAATTCGAGGTTGGTGTTACCCAGTCACTAGTGAGTCACGAATTCGAGGTTGGTGTTATCCAGTCACTGGTTCGTGCCCTAGTGTTGCTGAAGACCCGTTGTGTAGTGTTTGATGCAAGTTAAATATTTCGAGGCTTGAAGTCCTTCCGTTTGTGTGGTGTATAAGCTAGAAGGTGGAGTGACAGTTCAGGTTTAGTCCTCGTCATTCCGCTGTCGCTCAAAACTTTGATGTCCTAAGCCAAAAGCCCTCATGTTGCTTCAGAATGAGACATAAAATCAAATCCATACACGTGGATCATATTTTTTTCTGATATTCTGTATACGAATAATATTGTTAACAAATATTATATTGCAATGATTGATCTCATTTAGTTGTTTATCATGCTTTTGAGAAGTATTGTGACGGGGCTATTTTTCGAGATTTTCGAACTAATCCTCTTGGGAAACTTTGGGCCTAGCATTTATATTAATTCACAGCCTTTTCAGGAAAAACACGAGATAGATATATGTTAATTAGTTCGACTATATAAAGTCTATATAGGTTTTCTAGATGTAGGGAGAAGGAGCCGCCAAGCTGTCAAGTAAGTTGAATATCGGAGAATTACTTCACGAACTTAACGCGCGTTTAAAAGGTGTAAATTATTAGATTTAAGATAGTAGATTCAGTACCGGCCTGAGGTTAGTTAGTGATCGTTCTCCTTGTCCATTTCTGGTAGTCGGGTTTACTTAGAATTGAGTATTAGGATTAATCGACGATTTAGGAATCACTTCTAGGTTACTTCTTAAACTTGTGATTGTTTAAGTGTTTGTCAGTACTTGAGTAAATATATTTTTTATTATGGCGTTTGTTGGTAAAGCTATGTTACCTCCCACACTTAGAGACGAGCCGGGCGGAGTGAGCGGGGTCCCAGGTAGGACCCCACCACCATAGTATGAAAATGAAAAATTAAGATCATGCATTTAATCTTAAATAATATTTTATTAGAAGAACAATTCCTAGTGTGAGAATTTTTCCTACATGATATTTAAGTGTAGTTTAAAAATAATGATATATAACTGACTTTTAAATATGGAAATTTTATAAAAAATACTTGGAAAATATTCTTTGTAAGAAAAAAAAATTAATAATACCCGATTTTAGTGGTTTATTTTCCTTTTTCTACACTTTTAAAGATTTTTTTTTAAAGTTCAATTCTTTATTGCAAAGTTTCGAGAACTTCTTGGGTAAAAAAATTAATTACGTATTGTGTTATTTGTATTTTGCCATAGACAAAAAAAAGTGAATTTATTTTGCTGTTATACTGAAATTAAATGTGTCTAAAAATTTTTGATAAAATAAAACATGCATCAGAGAATGAAACACAATTTTTCTCTAAATAAGTTTAAAGTAATGAAAATTATGATGTGTTAGGGAGGTGGGTGAAAATTGAAAAGGCAAGGGTATTAAGGTAGAGATGTTTCTTTCATATTTATTCTAAAACGTTAATTTGAATCATAATATAAATTATACGTGCTCTTATTCTGTAATGTTTAAACATTATAGTTTGGGCAAATAATTATTGATATAGTCTACGTTAAATTCTATAAGTTTTACTATTCCTTTTTTACATTGTATTTATAGATCGCACATTTATAGATTGAAAACAATTATTATTTTGTTAAGTGATGTAAATGCCCCAGTAATATATAAATTATTATAAATTAAGAAAACTCTGATAAATTAGAAACATACCCTGGTGAAATCTGCTGTATAAAATCCTTGTAGCATGCCTTCAAAAAACGTTATAGGGACAAGAAACAATTGTTCTTTCTTTTTACAATGGGTAAAAGTGGCTAAAACAAGATTCAAGGACAGTCTAACTGGTTCTTGTTTTTCTTGCTCCGTCTTGGCTTTCTTTAACGGATCGAGAAACAAAAGAATGATTAGAATTGCCATTGAAGCAGTAACTAAAGATACTCCACAAAGAAGGTATCTAGTGTGGTGAGTAATTTCTTCGGTTTCTTCATCAATGCAATTTGGGTTAGTATTGCAAAAACTTGCTCCGCAAGAGCAGCTGCTCAAATTCGGTAGATATGGAGAAGAATTACTTTTTAAGATGTAATGCGAAATTATATTGCTGCATATTTGGGCAGAATAATAGGCAATGCCATGACAACCAAAAAAGGATCCTGTTATGGCTTCAAGTGTAGTCGATCGAACAGGTATAAATTGTTTACCCTTATATAGATCAACAGGTTCCATATCCAACTGTGGATTATTAGAAACGTTATTACTATCTTGGTTATCTGCAATATTAGTTATTACACTAATAGAATTCTCTCTTTCAGAAATTTCATTATTTGGAGCTGATGGCTCAACACGCTTTGCTTGTACGATGCTTTCAGATTTATCTTTCAGCGTAGTAATTTTTGAAGTATTATAATTTGATGAAGTACTTGGAAGACTGGAGTCGTCTTTTTGTTCTACTATTAGCGTACAGTTATTGTCCCCAGAATTGTGCAGGAATTGTACACAGTTTAAAGGAATTTCTGAAACCTGAAATTCTTCCACATTTTCGCACTTGGGATTCTTGCATTTGTATCTCAATACATCGTCTCCTTTTATTTCTGACGGTTCATCGATACTTGGTTGCTGAGCTTCTGTGGACGTTTCTTCCCTGGTTTCATACAGAGAATTTCTTACTGAAAGAACTACGACACTTGTATTATTCGAAGAGAATTCTGGTGCTAAGCTCTTCCTTCTATGGTTTTCTTTGAGTAATCTAGCATAGCGAACAGCCGATTCATTGAAATACGTGCATTGAGATCCCCAAAGAGTTGAAGCTGCAGCACCAGCCATAATTACAGTTGGCATCATAGTGGACCATCTAGGGTAAAAATTTGCAACTAAAAAAGGTATATACATTAGTAAAGATGTCACAAGTGCCTTTTTGCAACCTAGCTTCTTGATGACATATTTTGGCAACAACATAGATGATGTACAGAACGCAATGTAGCCAACTGCTTGAGAGACCACTCCAATTCCTTCTTTTTTATTCATTGTGCTCTGTAGCATAGTCAGTCCATCATAGGCAGTAAAAAGTAGAAAAAAGGAAAGAGAAATTAAACACAAGTTTTTAATGATTTTGATTTTGGTGAATTGTTGTTCTCCATTTCTTGCTGTCAGTGCCAGATTCATTTTGGGCTTTTAAATTTAGTTTATTTTTTGTTATTTGAAATCAGGCTTGTGTGTGTGTTTTGCCTACAGAAAAAGTAAGAACTAAGTCCGCAATATACTGATGCACATTGTAACAGAATTATATAATTTAATACCAGTGATTGCAGTGGAAAGTAGTCATTGTCACCTAAAATAAAATATTATATTAGTACTTATATAATTTTTTGAGTATATATATCTATATCTATATCTATATATTAATTTGATGTACATTAACCTTGTATCCAAAATTAACATAACATTTCTACTATTTCAAGAAATATACCATTATTTTTTTTTAAAAAAACATATATTATGTATAAAGTGAGCAAAATTAAGTACGTATGTAAGTATCGTGATTGAATAAGTTTTGACTGATAAAAAAAACGAGTCTGCTTTAGACCACACGACTGAAGTAAAACTTCTTTAGCTCCATCTATATGTGTATATATATATATATATATGTTTATATATGTATAATATATACAGGTATATTCATATACGAATATTAATTTACTACAAATATTTAAATTTATTTTGAGTTTTCATCAATAAATTAATATTGTTGAATAGATTTTTTTTATTCATTATTTTCATTATCGAATACATCAGTAATTACTGTGGTTGATTGTAATACCGAGACAATAGGCTTATGGTATAAGAAATAAGATGCATAAGTTTTCGAATGAAATATAGAAAGGTATCTAAAGAAAACTGCATCGATTTTGTTCCATGTCTTGTGGTAGGCTCGCATTTCATTTATTATTCATTTTATTCATTTGTAGTTCTAATTTATCTTGTAGAAAGTTTACCAATGGTTGTCCACCTTCGGACGCAAAATTAACATTGAAATCTCCTGCTAAAATTAGTGGTACAACGTGTGATAGTTTTCTCCTAATTCTTCAGAGCCTACTCGACCAAGAATCAGTAGTCTTTTATATAAAATTTTATAATATTATTAACTGTGTTACATTGGGCGAAATGTAAACAACTACCATTATGATGTTTGTTCCATCGTCCAAAACACAGTGAGCAGCACATATATCACCAAATGATGATTGACCAATATCGATTTCACGCATATATCGTAATAAAATGTCCATGTTCGAAGTTACTTTACTCGAGGCATCATTTGATTTCTGATGAATTGCCACTCCTTCTGATCTAACATTTTTACGTAAATCTCGCAATAAAATTAAAATTCTGTTTGTCAATATTTTCATGGTCATTTGACCAGGGTTTCTGATAGAAAAAAAACATTCATTCATTTACTCACTCATTCCCTCACTCATTTATTCACTCATTCACTCCCTCACTTATTCATTCATTCATTCACTCCCTCACTCATTCATTCATTCACTCACTCATTCACTCCCTCACTCATTCCTTCATTCACTCACTCATTCACTCCCTCACTCATTCATTCATTCACTCATTAACTCACTCATTTATTCACTCACTTACTCATTCACTCACTCATTCACTCACTCACTCATTCACTCACTCACTCATTCACTCACTCGCTCATTTATTCATTTACTCACTAACTCATTCATTCATTCACTCATTCTCTCACTCCCTCATTCACTCACTCACTCAAGGGTACGTTCACCTCGCCCGATTACACTTTTCGTAACGCTCTGGTTGCATTCACCAGCTTATTCTCCAAGTCAAGCGGGCGTAAAGAAGTTTTACTTCAAAAACTTTTATGCCGTTTTGTGGAAAAAATGTTAAAAGTGTTTTAACATTAGAGCTTTGAATTTAGTGTTTAGACTTGTGTATCACACTGTGATAAGCACAAATTTGCGTTAATTTTGTTACAAAGAGTTCCTACAATGTTTAGATGATGATTTGAGATGGAGAGCTGTTGGATGGATTGAGAATGGAAAGTCTCAAGCATAAGTAAGTCGAAGCCTAAATGTTTCTCGAATAGTATTATCCAGACAGTGGAAACAATTTCAAACAATGGGAACTGTTGTTAGAAGACATGGACCAGCTACAATATATATTGAAGATAGATATTTGACAACAAATGCATGCCGTCATTTGGGCATTATAGCTATGAAACTTGCTCAGGACTTTGTTTCTGCCCATCTAGATACTATTTAGGCAAACTCTTTACAGACGTTTATAGCTGAGAAGGCTCTTTATGTCATATAGCTAGTAGTATATGTTACTTTTAACCTAATACAGAAAGGAGCTCTCATTTTATGGAGCCAAGAAGATCTGTAAAGGTGAAATCATAAGTGGGCTGTGTATTTTTCACTAATGAATCCTGGTTCAGTACCAATAGTGATTTTCATCGAGTTTTCATTTCTAAAGATCTTGATACTCACTAGTATTCTTCTAATATAAGAGAATCTTATCAATTTGGTGAGTGTAGAGTTCTTGTTTAGGGAGGCATTATGTTCGACGGCCGTACATGGCTACACATTTTCGATGAGGTTTTTTTTACTAAACAGAATATAAAGATGAAGTTTTTGAACATCATGTGAGACTGTTCTGAGGACTGTTCTGGTAAAGATTTTATTTTTATGTGAGGCCGCACAGAGCTAATCTTGTCGACGACTTTCTTGAGGACGAGGGTATTTGCCGGATAGAGCACTTTATCTTAGTTATTATATGAAATTGCTTACCAAAAACAGTAATTATAATCACCTAAGGACTTCAGATTTTGTAATAAAACAGTGATTGTGATAAATCTGAAGGTTAAAACACATCTACTATTATGCAGAACATACACAAAAAACTTAAGTTAATTATTTTCAAAAATTTTCAGAAATCACTAGCCTCGTTAAACATTAAAAAAAAAGACATTTCCAGTAAAACGCGTTTTAAAGTATGATATCTTGCTTAAAGTAATGGCACATCCGCTTTTACTAAAACACTTGTAGTTTTTGTTCTAGTGAACGGAAAATGATAAACTTGGTATTTTCATAAAGTCAATGAGATTATCTATAAAATTAAATCATAAAAAAATTGTCAACTTTCGGCAACGTTCACAATTTTAGGATAGTCGGTTACCTTAAAAATGTCACACCAAGAAGAAAAGCAAACAGAGTAAATCTTATTTATTCTAAGAATAGTGTCATGAGTATAAGGTATGATTCGGTTTACATGTACTTTGAGATACACAATGCTCAAAATTTAGTGCCCAGATCTGTAACAACTGTAATCCATCTGCGTATCGGATCGAACAGAATATGGCTAACAAATAAGGGTACATAAGTTCAAATGGCATAAGTCCTAATGCCACTGAAGACCCACCATGTACAGGGATTGATGTATGCTAAATCTGACGGGGCTCAAAGTCCTCCCGTGGACGTAGTGTAAAAGTTTAAGAGGGTATGAGTTATTGCCGGATCATGTATCGTCCTTGTCACTTGACCATGGTCTGTCTTCAATAACCCTCTTGTTCCTGAGAGCGAAGTAAATTAAAATCCACTCATTATAATGGCATTGACTGGCGAGGAATGAAATGCTATTGTTTTGGTACTAGAAGATCCAATGTTCACAATGGTGACATATCTGGAGAGAAAACTGGACAGGGAAAGAGTTGAAAGCGGTCTATGTCGAGGAAGGCCAGAACAATACCTGAATTAAGCGGTCGCTTTTCATCTTGCTAGAAATTATATGAATAATCCACCATTTATTCGTGTAATTGAATTATCTCTTGCCGTTTTGAAATTTATGAATATTCAATTTAATTTTACACATAAACAAAACAGAACAACGTATATGAATTATTTAATTGAATCACTTATATAAAAGGAAAGATATTTTGAATTAGCTAAATTTTTTTCTGGTAAAAGCACTAAAAATACTTTTTGTTTGTTGGATTAAAAACATTAAATTAGGGAAAAGTACTTTTAATGTCTAATAATTATATTTTAATGTATTTAATTTTTATAGTGGCTTTTAGCTTAAATTTGAATTGCAAAAAGCATTTTGAGGACTAGTTCAATATCATAAAGCAGGATTTTGAAATCGCGCTAAACAGATTTTTGGCACCCAATCTAATATCAAAGAAGTAAATAATTTATTCCTAATTTGACAAAAATTTATAACTTTCTGATGGAAAAACAGGCAGCGTACGGATATAAAATTAGCACCCCAATTTGAATATAAATAACATCGTTTTCAGAAATGAATGTAATAAGAATGAAGAACCACCAAAAAGTATTAAGTCAGGCACAATAAGGACACTATTTGATTGAAAAAGTTGTTGATTTGAGTAATATTAATTTGTAATTGATACAAAATTTTTAATGTGTTTCTTCAATTGAATACTTTTTTTGTGTGTCCTGAGTCGTCTTATTCTCACTTTAGAACTGCTTTTTCTTAATAATCATAAAATTGTTACAATTTTCCACATTTTCCATTTCCATTTATTTTATTATCTGTACTTGTATATATTTAACTGAGATAATAAATGATGAGCTAGTTAACATACTTGATAACATTGTAATATGTATTACAAAAATTTATGAAATTTAAATGATGATGAAATTTAAATATGTATTATCTGTAACACCAGTTTGATGCATTAAATAAATTCGATTGAGTTATATTTTTTTTACATTTGATTTATCACAATATTGAACAAATATATAATTTTAGATTTATATTTAAAGAATTTTATATTTTTAAAACTTAAATTTCTATAAATAATATTAAAACAATGTAGGTATTAATTTTAAAATAAATAAATTTTAAAATTGGACGGCTGATTGTATTTAAAACGAAAGAATTTTGTCGTTTTAAAATTGCAAATTAACACAGGTAAATTTAATGACTTATATTACATACATTGAGCAAATTATATTATTTAACACTGTTAATCAAGCATATTATCAACTATAATAACCTATTTTTCCTAAAAGATAATTTAAATTGTCATTTAATTTTTGTACAAAGTATTAGACATAACAAAGCTAATTAATTTTAGAACTGATTTACAAGATTGATCATGATTTTTTTATCAAAATACATTTTTTTATAAATACCGAAGTAAACATACCTTAATAAAGACGATTTGAATTCCATGAATTATATTTAATTAGTTATAAAAATATCAACTCATTTCTTTTTAATATTCGTTGTTGAATTTGTTTCAAAGCTTTCTTATTCGTCTTGCACCAACTCATTCTCGAAGACTTTTACATAACTTACTTAACTTACGTGTAAAGAATGACGTATTTTGTCAGGTAGAAAATGGCAGTTGATGTTATTTGTTACAGCTTACACAATATGAACTAAATATATTATTTGTACAACCTGCATTATAAAGTTATGAAAAAGCTATAAAAGGGCAATCTATACCTGAATGTGACTTCTAGAGTGTTATTTTAAGAAGCTTATTATCATTCAATTTATAAACATAAAAACTGCTATAATTCTGACGTTGATATTTCTATGTACGTTACGTTTGTAAGTGTGTTATGTTTTAAAGCATCAGAAAAATAAATAATACCATTCCCTTATTTTACAGTTCCTTATATGTAGTATTTATTGTAAAAGAAATTTAGCTATTTCCTAAGTTATTGAACATAATAAAGAAATAAAAAGATGATATATACAGATTTATTACCTGGTATACGTACTACTCTTTGATTTTTATATTTGCTTATTCGATTTAATGCTTTACATTGGTATTTATTTTTGTTAAATGTCAAGTAAAAAAGTTTTTATTAATGTTCTCAGGATCCTTAACATATATCCTTGCACTCGAAAAAAGCATCCTTCTTCAAACCAATGTAACTTAGTAATAAAACAAAGCAATCATTTGAAAATTTTACCACATGATAATCGTATATATTTACATTATTTCTCAAACTTTTAGAGAACTTGAGAAAAAATTAAAAAAATTATAAAGAAATATAATTTGGACATTTTTTTAAAAATATGTAAATCAGTATTTTACACCGTGCAGGTTCTGAAGTACAAATTTTACAAAACTAATTTTACTTGGTATAGAAATGTTCACTTTCAAATTTATACTAACTTTTAAGAAATTTAGAGAAAAAAATGTATTTTAAATACAATTATAACGAATATTTTAAAATTTTAAGAAAAAAATAAATTCAAATTCAAATAAAAAAAATTATTAAATTTTTTTTTGGAAAATGTTGTATAAGTTAATGAAGAGCCTTATTTTGAACACGTGTATGAAATTTCAAATTGATATCATAAATAGGTTCTGAGAAATCCTGCGCGCAAGCTAAAATTTGTTGTTTTGAGAAAAATGAAGTTAAAGATAAGAAAGAGATAGGGTTTTTGTTTAAGTTTCACTAGTTATTTCTGAATAACTTCGGAAATTTTTACAGCATCATTAAAATTTTGGTATCAAAACGCTCAGAAATGTTGAAGTTTTAACATATTTTTTTTCCAAAAAATTGAAAAAATTACAATTTAAGAGTTCTTAGATTTCTTATATAAACATTGTATGGAATAAATTTCTTCATAGTATAAAAATAAAACAATATCGATAAAAATACTTGCTAACTTATATTAACTTTTTGATTAAAAATTGAAATTAAGAAATGAAGGATAAGAAAGAGAAAACTGGCTAAGTACAATAATGTAATCCCTTTGTAAATCCTTTGTTTTTGACTTTTCCATATGCTCAGAAGCGCTTGAGAGCACTGGGTTAAGATTTAAAAACTGAGTTATTATCAATATTATCAATATTTTATAATCAATTTAAAGGAGTTAAATCTATAACAAATATCTAATCGCCAATATCGCTAAAACTGTAGTTATTACGAAATGATTTATAACAGTAAAAGTTGTAATTTTGCAAATTTAAAATTTATTTTTTATTAGGACAACTGATATGAGGGTTGCATAAAAAAATATGTTTTTGAAAATGTACTAAATGTAAAAGAAAGATTAATTGCATTTGTGATAAACCTAAATATCTTCATTCGTGGCATTTTTTGTTAGCATTAATTCGAAGAACATTTTTAATGCAAAGCAATTTTTCATGAAATTGAAGAAATTCATTACAGTAGAAAACGTTAAATATAAAAGTAAACTTTTTATAATATAGATAGAATGTGGCTCCAGAAATATAATAAAAATGTTTTTTTTATTTCTTTAGTTTTTAGTCAACACTTAAAAGCAAGATGTTAATTCCACACAAAAGTAATTGCAAAAAAAAAAGGAAAAAATTTAGAAATTATAAATATTTTCTCTTTATAAAACCATAGAAGACACTTCTTTTGAATGCATTTCTAAACATGAACTAACTCGCACATTTTGCATTAATGGCTTTATTTAGTTTTTTTTTATTTCAGAAAGCTATCATATGAAATGTTCAAATACTGGTATGGAAGAAACATGAAGAGAAAAATAGAAAAAATGAAGATAATCTCTCAATTTATTTTAAGTTGATGTAATATGTTTATATATATATATATATATATATATATTCTATTATTAAGCAAAAATTCGAAATTATATGAATTCTAGAATGCAAAATCTCATTTCAAAATAGCAATGGCAAATATAAAAAATAATAAAGATCCAACGTTTTCAAACAAAATTAAAAATGTATAAGATAAAATTTATAAAATATCCAAGTGCAACTAAGACTTAGGAGCGATAAGTAGGGTTAAACTAGTTTGATTGCGCCAACCGTTCTCCTTTTGCAACTTTGTAAGCTAATCTAAAAATAAACAAATTCTTTAAAAATTTAAAATTTATAAAAAATTTATACCTAAAAAAAGTAAGCTATTCGTCATTTCATTCTTAAAGAAAGAACAAAAAAGTGTTAAAATTTTAAAAAACTAATTGCATAATTTTACAGAACCGTAAAATATGAAAGATGATGCACCAATCTTTGAAACGGTTGTATAGAAAGAAAAAAACCTCTAGAATTTGAAAATTCAAATTAAGAACGCAGTATATTCAAACACTCACACACACACATATACACTGCTGGCCACAGTAAATGCAACACCAAGATAGACAAGAGATAGCACAACAAAATTTATTTTGTAGATAACATGTTGACTAAGTATCAAATGATTACATTTATGGACTTCTGTGAAAGGTGGTTCCTACCAGAATCAGTAGCCAGTATAGTTGCCATTGTTGGAGATCACCGCTGCCACACGCCTCGGCATTGATTCGAAGAGATTTTGGATGTATTCTTGGGGTACACGGACCAAGCAGCTTCCACACGTTGCCTAAGTTGATCTGGTGTGGCAGCTGGGGGTGTAATCTGGGTCAATCGTTGAGCAAATATGGACCACATGTTTTCTATCGGTGAAAAATCCGGAGAGCGAGCCGGTCAGGGAAGCGATTCACTCTGGTGATTGACGAAGAACCTTTGGACAATGTGTGCCACGTGTGGTCGCGCATTATCCTGTTGAAAAATGGCTGTGGCCAAGCCTTGAAGGACAAGGAAGGAGAACTGGAAGTAACAAGTAAGGAAGGACAACTGGCTCCAACACCTCGGAGATGTAGCGCTGGCTGTTTAAAGTATCGGCAATGCGTACTAGAGGAGTGCGAGAGTGATATCCAAAACCACCCCATACCATAATACACGGTGCAGGACGGTGCATAAAGCAGCTGTTCAGCATCCTCTCTCCACGGTGTCTCCAGACTCGAATCCGACCATCGTGGTGTTGCAGACAGATGCGTGACTCGTCAGTAAAGAAAACTTCATTCCATTCTGCCTCCCACATCCTTTTCTCATCGCACCATTGATGGTGGAGACGTCTGTGGTTCTGCGTCAAGGGTATACCAAGCAATGGACGTCTTGTGGACAGACCATTCTGCGAATGGTACGCGCAGACACTGAATGATGCGTTACAGACTCAATGTGCTGTGCTATGGTTCGTGATGTGACTGAGCGATCCGTCACTGCCATGCGCACAATTTGCCTGTCCTCGCGTGAAGTAGTGCACTGAGCTGGATGCGATCGACCACGTCGGTCCATCGTACCCTCCTTCATCCAACTTTCCATATCCGCATTACAGTTGTTTGGTTTCGTCCAACACGACTACCGATTTCCTTGAAAGACAATCCACAATCTCGGTAGGCCACTATCCTTCCTCTGTCCAACTCGGATATTTGATCAAAAGATGATCGCTGTTTTTTACGAGACATAACTGATCTTTTTTTAAAAAAACCACAAGAAAAACACAATTTCCGAACTTGAAATCGTCAAATCTCCAAACCTCAAATAGCGCTTTGAGGTGGCGTCACAGGCGTGCGTGATATGTGGTCTGCGCTGAAATTTTAATCATTTGCATATCTCACCTCCGCTAATGCATGTAGTAAATTTCATGTTATTTGCGTGCTTCCTTCAGGGTGTTCCATTTACGGTGGTCAGCAGTGTATATGATGGTTTGAAGTAGGCATCGAGAACTTTTCGGAAAACTGGTTTTATTCAGCCAATGATCGACAATTCTTAGCAGTAAGACAAACCACCGCTAAGTGCTCCGATTTTTAATTGGATTGTATATTTATTTCCAGAACCTCTAAATCATCACTTTTTAGTTTATGTTTCCACTGGAGAGTAAAGTGTCGGAGCGTACATTTGAAGACTATAAAAATTAATGAGCTGAGATTGGAATCTTATGTTTAAAATATCTATTTTGAAAAATCATTAGCTGTTAATTTAAGACTCGAATGTGTGATGAAAAATAAATGTTACATAATAAATAGGATTCTATTTTAGATATAAATTTTAATCATCCTTGCATGCATCTATATGTATAAATGAGAAAGGCCGACTCACTCACTCATCACGATATCTCCGGAACCATAAAACCTAGACTTTAAATATGACAAGCATGTTTCTTTCATGGAGTAGAGATCGGCTGAGAATAGAATTTGTGAAAATCGAATCCCAAGGGGCGTTATGGGGGATTAAGGCGCGATATAAGTAATTATTTCCGTTTTAAGGTATCCGACTACGTTCGGAGACCTATTTTTTCATTTTTCTAAAATTCACTCAAAATTTTACATTTTTAATTTCATTTTTTGCACTATGATAAAAAACACAGTTATAAATAATATACATACATTAAAATTTACAAAAATTTAAAATTTTAATGAAATTTTAATGAAATTTTAATTAATTTTTTAAATTTTTTCAAAGGCTCTATTTTTAAAAATAATTTATATTTTACAAAAAAAATTGCTGCAGCACATTTTTCAAACACATTTCTAGAGGTTGTACTACAAGTTTTAAATTATTTTCTTTTAATCAAAAGTTATAGCTAATCGAAGCTACAACCTATGAATTTCATTCAAATTTTCGATACTTTTATAAGGAAATCCAACTATAAAATCATTAAAAATTGTTCAATTTCTTAGCTGGTAGTACAACCTCTAGATAATACTATTAATAACATTTGTGTATAATTTCATACAAGTATCTCTATTGGCTCTTTAGATATCACATTTGAAATATCAAGAAATTTACAAAAAAACAGTTTTGAGAAAAATGCATTTAAACTTTATAAATGTAATTTCAAAACAAAATATCACAAATATATTACTAAAACTCTAATGATTTATATTTAACACCTCCACTTCTTGGTATTTTTTAAAATTTTCACTTTCTTTGGGCCCTATATTTTTTTTCTGGCTGATTTTTAAAAAGGCAAAGAATGTTGTTTCGAGTTACTGCGCGAATGATGGCAAGAAATCTGTCATCACGCAGTGTATAATAATTTGCATTTATGCCAAAAGCTTTCAAACTACCTAACAAACAAATAAAAGCATTGTTAAAAATAATGACAGCAATATGGGTACCCAAAGAAAATGTTTTCAGCTCAATAAAAGTTTCTTTCAGAACAATTTGCCGAAAAAACGCGTTAAATGATTTGTTTACATTTGTGTCACACCGTGGAGGCAATTTTATAATAACTGCTTATCAAACAACTTTGTATACACAGGTTTAACAATATTTAAAAGTTTCATGGAAAGGCTTACACCTTTATTTATATATATTTTTTCCGGTGGCTATTCTTCATTGATACTCACACCAGCTCTCAGCTCCATTTGGGCATGGTGCATACATGGGTATCTCTGATGGAGCCACCGAGAAAAAATGCCGCACTTAGCAGAGCTTTGACGTGATTGGTGTTACTGCCATAATAGTTTTGAATTTTATTAATCATAACACTGGAAAGTTTTTCTTTCCCACCGAGGTTTTTCTGGCTTTTTCTATGTTTTCTTTGCCGAATACTCACTCTTTCTTAGAAGTATATTAGGCACTCATTTTATGACACTGTTGACATCAAATAGATCTTTAACTAAAATGTATCCTTGGGAATCACCATCACACACCATAGAAATCAACATTGTTTTAAGATCTCGTGGTATAAAATCACACAAAGATTTTGTACGCACAAACAGATTCCATGATTGAAGTAAATACCAGATGAATGCAGGAACACGCATGTTCGACTAGACATTTAGAATTCTACAAAACTTAGACATAATTTCCTAATCTGGAAGTTTCCCAGTGGCGATGGATAAAGTTTCTATAGAAACTTTTAGGGAAGAATGTCCATGTATCTGTCGTCAACGGATATTCCACATTCTCCAATTGACGTGTTGGAACATTTTGTAATGCTTTTTACTACCAACACAGCAGCATTCATGACATCTTTAGCCGTTGATGTAGCAGCAGCCAAGATATTTCTTTCACAAAGTCTATATGCTCTTTTTGCCATACGGCATAACATATTCAGCTTAGCACGTAACTTTGTCGCAGACAAATGTCCATCTTCCAATAACTCACATTCCACAAATAAGTTGCAAATTAATTGAAGTTTGGTTTTTAAGCTTTTTAGTAGCTGAAAAATTGACAATAAAAGTACATTTGGAGCATTTTAAAGTCACATTAGAAGTCAGTCCAAACAAGTAATCTTCATGCAGGTACAGATTCTTCTCAAAACAATTGAAGAAACACAAATTGAGAAAAACATACTTCCCAAAATATTTAAATAAAATACTCCATAACCTCTTAATGTTCCATTAAAACATTCTTTGCACTGTGAAAAATTCTTCAGTGAATCCAGTTTTTGTTCATTACAAGTTTGAATATTTGCTACTTCCAATGTTTTTGTTACCAATCTACTGTTATCAGTCCACTGTTGCATTTTCAAGAAGTTATTTTTATAGTTTTATGAACCATTATAACTTGAATTTTTAAAAGCAGAATGTCTAGAAACCATCAACGATCAAAAATTGTACAATTAAATCGAAAAAAGTTAAGTTTTTAGAAGAAATTTAGGATCAAAATTCGTAAGGCACAAATCAAAACAAAAACATGTGAGGTCAGAAGAAACAAATGTTGCCAATCGCAAGAGTCGAATTAAAAGATCGAAATTGTTGCCCATCAATTAAATAATTAAAAAAATTGTCAGAAATAGTTTTTAAAATTATAATGGGTTAAAACTGCAAAAATTATCGGTAAAAAGCATGTTAAACAGACAACTTCCGGTTTCGATTTTACCACTTCCGGTTTCGAATGACAGCTGTAAAAATATTTTAAACATCTGTAACTTTTTTTCTAATTATCGCACAGACAAAACAAAGACAGATTTAGAAAGCTAATTGCTTGAACTTTAAAATGGTAAAATAAAAAGGAAATGCGATTTTTGACCGAAAATGGCATTTTCAACGTAGTCGGATACCTTAAACTACCTGACTTACAGTCTTGAAATTTGGGACACAGATTCCTTTCATAGAGTAAAAATCCGCTACAAAATGGTTTGTACAAAAATTGTCGCTCAAGTGACGTTGTGGGGTTTTTAGGGGCATAATACATAATTATTTCCATTTTTAAACTATTAGGCGTACAGTCTTAAAATTTGGTAAGCTAATTCCTTCCATGCAGTAGACATCCGCTACAAAATGAGTTTTTAAGAAAATTGCCCCCGCCCTTCCCAAGTGGCGTTAAGAAGTATTAAGGTGTGTTACAGATAATTATTTCCATTTTTAATCTATTGGACGTACATTCTTGAAATTTGGTAAGTAGATTCCTTTCATGAAGTGGAAATCTGCGATATATATATATATAAAATGGGTTTTTACGAAAATCGACTCTCAAGTGGTATTACAGGCGATTAAGGGCGTTAAAGATAATTTCCATTTTTAAACTATTCGGCATACAGTCTTGAAATTTGGAAAGAAGATTCCTTTCATAGAGGATTCCTTTCACAAAATGGGTTTTGAGAAAATTCGCCTTTAAGTGGCGTTGCGGGGCTTAAGAGGCGTTGTAGATAATTATTTCCATTTTAAAATATTAGACATACAGTCTTGAAATTTCGTAAGCAGTTTCCTTTCATGGAATAGACATCTGCTACTAAATGGTTTTCAAAAATCAACCCCCAAGGGGCGTGGCGAGGGATTAAGGTGCGGAATAAATAAATATTTCCGTTTTTAAACTATAAGACTTACCTGCTTGAAAATTAGTAGACATATTCCTTTCATGGAATAGAATTCCTCTAAGAGTTTTGCAAAAATCGACCCCCAAGGAGGATTGTGAGGGATCAGTTGGAATTATAGATAAAAATTCCTGTTTGTGATTTGTTAGACCCTCCTCCCTAAAATTTGTTGAGCAAGTTTCTTTTGTTGAATAGAGATCAACTAAGAAATGATTTTCCGGAAATTAACTCCAGGGAAGAGCGCACGGTTACTAGGGCGTATTGACAAATAAAAAATTCCGTTTTCGAACTAATATGACTATAATAATGAAATTTGATTTTCATGTTTGTTTTGCTGAACTGAAATCCGATAAGAACTGTTCTTTTGGAATTGTCTCTCAACGGTGTTGCGGGTCGTATTAATAATAAAAATTCTGTTTTTGGTCTATTAAATTTAGACTTGAAATTTGGCACGCATGTTTATTTTATGGAGTAGAGATCCAATGAAAATTGGTTTTGTGGATATCCACTAAGTTATTGGGTGACGAGCGAGCAAAAAGCCATCCTACTTCAATTTTAGAGATTATTAGAAACTATTAATTAAAAGTTTAGTCATTTTTATATCAATAATTGCAGGTATATGTATATGTTTCAATATAATCGAATTCTTAATGATAGGACTTAGATATCTCAATAATTTATATTTATATATATATTTAAACAGTATATATTTATACAACATCATGAAATACCCAGCGAAGAGGGTGGGTAACGGTTAGTACATATATATATACATTTATACTGATCACATCAAAATTAAAGGGTAATGAAAAAAAATGCAACCTGTGCCCAATGAGGTAATTATTTATACCAATTAAGTACAATTGAATACAATAAGAATGAGCAACCGTTAGTGTAATAAATACGCAAATTCAATGATTGACAATGTGGAGTACGATGGAAGCAAGATAGAATTCCGGTTTGCTGTGCTGTTCAAAGTGAAATTGGTTTCAAAGAGTAATTGGTAACCATAAGTTATGATTCCAAACTTTATTTAAATGAAAGTGGCTAGATAAAATAGGAAAATAATTGGAAGTATCAAAGGAAGTCAAACACAAATAGCAGTCACCTAATATTTGAATATTCCTCAAACTGCAAACTATCAAGCGTTTGAAGCAGCTTTTTAAGCACTGGACAGCATGGTCAAGGGCAAATAAGAGCCCTAGCTGCATCCAAAGACCCTTTTCTGTCATTGTTGTTTCGAAGCAACCGTGAACTACAAAAGACTTAGTTTTAGATTTTTAGACTAACATTAAAACTCTAATTAGCTGCCGTATTGCTATAAAAAAATTAGACTATACTACGCAAAGAAACCATTAGTTTGTGTTCCACTTACTCCAGCTACTAGACTGGGCTGATTAAATTCGTAGCATCGGTCGTCCATTTCAATGAAGCCTAGAAAACTGCCTTGAATATTGTTTACTGACGAGTCCAGAAATAGTCTCAACAATGTATATAGACGTGTTTAGATTTGAAGCTAAGAAAGAATATGCGCCTTTCCTGATATGTGAAATATCCTGTTTCTCTAGCTGCAGTTTAATGATTTGAGAAGGAATCATACTGAATGGTTGCACTAAGCTGTATACCTTTTAAGGAGGCTGTGTAACCTATCGGAGTTATGAGGACAAGGTATTGGAACCCTAAATTACTCTGTTTAGGGTTGCTATTAACCCAGAAATTTGTTAATGGATGACAATGCTTGGCCACATCAAGCATATTCGGTATCAGAATACTTGCTAATAGAAGGTATCACTTGATTTTCCATCAAAACTAGTATTGTCTTTACAGTAAATTTCTCAGTTTGTTCTTTCCGAAACAATATTTTTGGAAATTTGACAACCTTCTCGTCCGGAGTTTTGAAATTATACATATATAAAGAATGTTTAGGTAACAAGACATGAAAAATATTACCTTTTAATTTCAAAATATGCAGCACTTTAAACTATCCATTCATTAGGAATAAAAAAATATATATTATATTTTATACTTTTTTGTATTCACATTTTTTATTTTTATAAGTAATATCAAAAAATAAGAAAATCTTTTTCAAACATTTTCTCATTTATAAAAATAGATTGTGCTCCTTGTAATCATTGCTTTGGTTTTCTATTTCACCAAAATTTGAAGCTTGTGTCAATGTTAGGTACATTCAGCATTAAAAAAATGAACAATAACGAATAAAAAATAAAATCAACGTAGACATCAATGTAAAGGAATAAAAGAAGTTCAATCACGATAGCTTTTAAAATAATTT
The DNA here is from genome assembly GCA_019973975.1 of Trichonephila clavata. NCBI lineage: Eukaryota > Metazoa > Arthropoda > Arachnida > Araneae > Nephilidae > Trichonephila > Trichonephila clavata. The sequence goes on from BMAO01005775.1 coordinate 121,320, forward strand.
TTTAGATGTATTTGATCCTTAATATTTTTGTGCTCCACTAAAATAAGATGCCATATCAATTTTCTTTAGACATGTTTTATGTCTACAAAAAGTTATTGAATGTAGTGTTTACGATTAAAAACCTTTGAAAGTTTTAGTATCAAAAGTTTCAAAATACCCAAAAGAATTACAGTCAATTTTTTAAAAAAATATGTTTTTTATCGAAAAATTGCCTTGTGATAAGAAGTTAAAAGTGAAATAAAAGTATACAGATGTATATTCATAACTTCAAATAGATGGTTTATATATTTTTTTTGCATAAAAGCATCAAGACACTGAAAATAACTTTAAGTTAAAATATGAATAATTTATATATTTTCTTCAGTAATCTCTAAAAAGGTTGAAATCACGTGAAATTAAGAAATAAAGGGGTAGGAGATAAAACATTTAGGAATTTGATACTTTTTGGTTAATAATTTCCATAAAATTTCATCAAACTTCTAAAATGGTTTGAATGTTATGATTTCAGCTTTAAATTTTTGTAAATATTTCTGTGTTCCTCAAAAAGGTTTCAGACATTTTTGTAGAAAAAGTTATAACGTGAAGTGTTTTTAAATCAATTACATTGCGCGATAATCAAAGTAGTATGATTGAGGAGAATTTCATTTAATTTTCAAAAATATCGAACTTAATATTTATAAATTTAAAGGAAATATTTTATAAGCTTATTATACAAATAATATAGCGATCTAATATTATTTGCATTCTACTGAAACAGTACATACAGCATAATAAACAACCTCTGTCAAAAAAGTTCAGCGAAGGAAGTCAGAACGGCTGATCTGGCAAAACTGGTAAAACAAAACGATGCACATGCGTAGTGGCAAATGTTGACCACCAGCCCCCACCGTTGTTCAGTTGAGACTCATTTGTGTTCTGTGTAAGACTTGTTTTACCAAGTGCTTGTTTAGTACGTTCGTTATTTACTGAGAACAGGAAAATGAACGAACAAAAGATCAATTTAAAGTTTTGTTTTCAGCTTGGTAATACACCAAAAGAAGCTTATGCGATGCTGGTACGTGTTTATTAAGATCAAGCACTATTCATGAAGTGTGTGTACGAGGGGTTCAACCTTTTTCGAAAAGCAGGGAAAGTATATCTGACAACCCCCGTAGTGGTAGACTGGCGACCTCCGTCAGTGACAAGAACATTGAGAAATGTGAGGAAATTAATCAATAAAGATCGTCAATTAACAGTGCGCAAGCTAGCTGATGAACTGCAGATTAACCGTGAATTCGTGTGACAAATCGTTACCCAGAATTTGGGGATGAGAAAAACGTTATCGATATTGACGATATTTCTAACATCCAAAGAAACTTGAGGAGGCTTTTGAACTCCATCCCAAAAGAAGACTTCTTACAAACTTACCTTGACATCTATAGCAGATCTTAGCGGCGCATAGTTATGGGAGGTGACTATTTTAAGGGACAATAAGTTTAACTTTCGTTAATATTTCCACTACGTTAATGTCACAGAACTATTCACTGAACTTTATAATCAGAGGTTGTATTTCATAATTCTATAATTCCGAGAAAACTTTATTGCCGCAGATGATCAATTAAAGAAGTAAGACGTTTATATTTGGTTTTCTTGTTTAAATGATTGCTTAGTTGTCTACTATACAGAAATAACCCTGATAATACAATTTTCACAACTAGTTAGCCGAATTCGGCTATAAATATTAATCGAAAGAATCCAACTAGATCTCCTTGTAATTTATTCCATCTACGAGGCAATTTTTTTTTTATCAATTAACTCCCTATTTTCTATGCATAGCAGCATTAAATAAAGAGCATGAATTATTGATACTTCTTTTTAGAAATCTTAACGTGTTCATTGTGTTTAAAACTTTTCATATGATAAATATAGTTTTGGAAAGGGAATTTTTACTTATAAAATTCTAACGATTTATTAAAAAAAATTTTTTTTCTAATGCATGTGCAAAGAGTTTAAAGATATTTATTTAAGAAAATACCAGGCATGAAACTAATTGATTTTTACTAAGCTGTGTATTATATATATTTTATCAAAAACAATTAAGCTTATTTTGTACATAACTTTGATTTATTTCCAATATGAAAGGGTTAATGAAAGCTTTTGAAATGTTTTTAGATTGTATCGGATATTTCAAAAAAGTAATTTATCTATTGAAATTAAAGTTCAGTGGCTTGCCCCGAGATTCAACGTCATATCAGAGGGAAGGGTCATATCAGGTTTGGGGAAGGAAAACCCCTATCACTTAGTTAAGTGTTGAGTAGCATATTTTTGAATTAAGGAAAATGAACACTCTCCATATTATCATTAGGTACTACGATGACATATTTCACAATTCTACAGATATTTTTCCATTAATATAATCTTGCATAGCCATGCCATTAATCATACTCACAAATTGGTCAAACACCTTTGCTAGTTCAATTAAAATTATCATAGTTTGCTTGAGCCGGTTTGAAAAAATGATGTCACCTAACTTTGAATCTCTAAAAAATATTACATACTACCTGAGACCAGTTAAAACTGAAAAGATGACCCATTTAATTAAGATTTCAAAATGTTACAACACTTGCTACTTTACTATCCTTAAATGCCTTATCACACACGCATGTCTTTAACAACTGTAGTCTTTTTTCAACAACCATTTTGGGAACTTTTTCGAGCAGCTGTGAGGGTAAAGGGTTTAGATAAACAAAAAGACACGCTCTGACTTCAGCAGAGCTTTATCTTCCCATTGAAAAATTACTTTTCGATTTTTATGCTTCGGAAAACGAGCGTCCAATATATTTTATTGTATTCTTTTCGCACTTTTGTTGACGGTCGTAAACAAAAATGGAGTGTCATTCTGTTTAAAATATTATACGCCATTTCTGATGCATTTAACGAAGCCGAGGCTGCTATCTGTGCCACTATCTTTCTTATGATGCAGAGAGACGAAAAGCCCCACTGATTAAAATTTCGAGCAATCTTAATTTGGAGTAATTCTTTCAGCTCATAGGAAAAAGTTGTTCGAGGTCGCTGCTATGGCAACTTGGTAGAAATTTCTTGAAAGGGCTGCATGAAAAATAATGTTCCAAACGCGTATACGAGTGATAAGGTTATCTCACTCAATTATTGCTAATTCTTTTTTAAAAAATTTCATCATTTCCAAACATTTACGCTTAGATGTTTAACTTAAACTGAGCACTCAATTTGAAAATAACAGAAAAATATATTGTAAAATTTAAAGAAATCAAATGTTTGAAGTGTTTGCCTTCTAACTTCTTCTTTTAGACCAAATGAAAATGCATCCCAACAACGTCAAAGGATTTCTAAGGCAGTAGTAAGGCAGAAATAAATTTAGCTAGTTGCTCCCGACTCATCTAGTGATCTCTTTTAAGTAAATATAGAGCCTGCATTTGTGTTGAAAGCAGACACTTAGAACATTTAATTTATTAATGTATTACAAAAAATGTTTTCTGTTTTATTTTTAAATTGTTTGCTTAGTTTGAGTTTAAAATTGAATATTTTAAAGTGCATCTAAGATTGAGTATTTTTAAAATAAGCTATTTTGAAAAAAAGAAAAAAAATATAGATCGAAAAGTTTCAAGTGTTGCACCATTTTGTAATCTTAACTAAAAGGGTCGTATCTTTCTTTTTTTAAATAGACCGCTAAAGTAGTAGGTAATATTCTTCTTTTTTCGGAGAGTCAAAGTTAGGTGAAATAATTTTTTTCAAATCCCGACTCAGACACGTTACGTACAAGTTCACTAAACCAACAATGAATAACACGGCTATGTAAGATAACGTACCCAATTTTAAAATGAATGCAGATTTTTACTGATTATATTGAACTTAACTATTACGAAAAAATATTTTCAGTAAATAACTTTTAAGAGTATTAAAAATTTATTCAAGAGTTTAAAACTTAAATTGCTATTCTTCATTATCTTTCTATTTAAGGGAGAAAAATAAACATGTTATTAATATACAGCTTCAACACATAAGAGCTTGCTTAATGTAATTGTACTAGAATATCTAACTTAGATGCGAATAAAATAATATATCAGTATTATTATGTTGCAGTTAATTTTTCAAAATCTAAAATATGCAAATTTAAAGTAAATAAAAATATTATGAATTGTAGTATTTATATAATGGATTGTATTTATAAATAGTATTTGTAAATTGGATTGTGTTTATAAATTGGATTAAATATATGTGGAATACATTACTGGTCCAAAAAATTGAGTTAAAGGCCATTTAAGTTATGTAAAAATTAAATGTATGATTTATTTTAACCAATATTCTAACCTAAAGTTCGGATCAATTCTTCTAACCTAAAGTTCGGATCAATTCTAATCTAAAGTTAAGGCTACAAAGTCCCCTTTTTGTTAAAAAAAATTAGAGTTATTAATAGTATCAAAGTAATTTCTCATTTAGTTTCAAATTAAATTATTAAGTTGATTCTGAATGTAAAAAGTCAATTTGAATAGCCATTGTTTTACAATTTACAATATCATTGTTTAAAAATTAGAAAATTGTGAAGTTTTTAAAAATGTCATAAAATGCTCAATTTTTAAAATATTATATTAATTTTAAGCAATTTATTTACTTATATTTTTGGAAGCAAGTTAGTAAGTATTCAAAAATCCGCCCCCTTGTAGATTTTTAATAATCATTTTTATAGCTAAACAAGAAAAGAACGCATTTTTTAAAAAAAATGAATTTTACCATTTTTTAAGAAAAATAACTAAAGATCTCAAGAGCGTATATCCGTACTAACTTTTGTGGAACATATTTTTTAGAGAATATACAAAAAAAAATTCAAGATTCTATCTTGAATAGAAAAAGAGCCTTAATTAAAAAACACTTATACCTTCAAAAGTAAAAGTATGAGAAAAACATGTTTAAAACTTTTTAAGTCAAAAAGTAAAATCTAATAATTCATGTTAAGTTATAATTTTTTACAAAGTTATTTTTCAATATATGTTCTACATTAATACATTATTCTAATTAAATATGACTGAAAATATTTTTAATTCAAAATATATATTTGAATATATTGATAGCATTTGTTACGACTAGAAGTCATTCAACCTTGTCTTAACATACAATGTTCATGAAAGTTTTGAGTACTAAACATTTAAGTACAAAATAATAATGATACTAACTTAAATGAAAAAAAATCCCCAGATTTGTAGATAAAATTAAATTTTTTCAGTTTTAAATAATTTAGCTTAGCAAGTTTGAGTTTTTTTGCTGGACTTTAAAATACTGTAATATATTGCTCTACAATATGTTTTCTATAATCTAGTTTGGTACACATGAAAAATTTCAGTTCTATCTTCAATACTTGTATTCAGAAGTCTAATTTCAGTTATAGCTGAAGGCTGGTTTTTAGATACATCAATTTCAATAGTATTTCATCTTCTTCCATATATTGTTTCTCACAGAAATCTGAGAACGGTTTCGCCAAGGCATTTTCTCAACAGAAAAAAATTAATTACAAATATTCTAAGTTATATAAAATTTGTGTAAAAATAAATATTGAGAGATCTTGAAATCAATCTTAATTAGGTTACTGTGAAAAACTCAAAAAACTCAAAGCATAAGCAAAGAGAATTGATTTCTTTAATGAAAGTTGAAGTTAATAACCATTTCTCACATAAAGAGTTGATTTGGCTCAAAATGTTTTTAATTAATTCAGTTTAAGAATGCCAAAAGGCTTTAAAATGAAGCCAAAATCAAAATCTAAGCTCAGAAAACTTCAAATATCTGAATATCTAATTGGAAAACTTCACATTACCTTTTGCCAAAAAAAATCTGTATTTTTGTCATTTGTAGGGTAATATGTAGTCTTAAATTAAATAAAAAATGGGGGGAAATAATTTAACTGTAAATATAGTTGAAATGTTTTATGAATAATTTTAACCAAGTGAATAATTGGTAAAAAATTCTAAGAACTTATTCATTCAGAGAAATTCAATACGTTGCACATTTAATATTTCAGCGAACATAAATAATGGTTTTGAATAAATTGCTTATCAAAAAAAAAGCGTTCAATTTCTACTATCAAAATTAAAATAAAAGATATACCATGCATTGCATTTTTGAAAATATTCAAACCGATAGAAAAGTAAAGTAAAAATAAGCATTGATGTGTCAGCATCTATTAAGAAAGCGACCATATTTCATTTTGAATTCAAAAAGATGAAATTCAAGTATAATATGCATATATTGGATAGTGTCTTTATCCAGGCACTTTTAATGTTCATGTGAATGAGTTCTATCTAAACATTTAAGAGGGTATATATTATTAATATATCTACACACAAAGTGTTACTGTTTGTCTTATTGCTCGTGTAAGCTTAATACCAACTATATGCATAAACAATTATTATTATAAATCAAAAAACACTGCAATAGCCATTACAATGTGAATTAATTATTTATCACCGAGTGATTCTTTTTTAAATAGTTTTGCTACTAAGAAATAAATTTTTAGTGTGTTTGAAAGTTTGCATTAAATAAAGTATTGTAAAACGTTGTGTACGTGTTGTCTTTTTTGCCCCAAAATAAAATGAGTAAATACATTGAGTAATTTATTTAAAAATAACAATGAAAATGCTCATTTCTTACAAAACTAATTGTTCATTTCTGTTTTTTTTGTACTTGGAAATGACTAGTTAATTCATTGAGTGCATTAAAGAATAAAATGTTGTGTAAGTGATTTTATTAGGAGCAATAACTAAAACTGGAATAACAGTAAGACATGTGTAATATTAAACGAATTGAAATTTATTCTTGGGTATAACCAATAATGAATAAATACTTAAACTATTTATTGTAAGCTGTCATTCGAATAAAAAACTGCTTTGGAACGTTAATTCATTTTTTTTTTTGCAAGTATAGGATGGAATATATCCCCTGTGATAATATATTGTAAACACTCCTATATTTATTTTTTTCTTCATTATTAAACATAACAAAAGCATAACTAGATGAAAATAAGATAATATAAGCAAATTTATACCACACATTTATCTTTTTATTTCAATTCAAAATTTCATGTCTCCCAGCTAATAAAATAAATTTGTTTGCAAGAAATCAATATATTAGGTCTACAGGAAAGTTCTGTCCGTTTTTAGAATAAAACAAAAGAATAAATTTTTCATACCTTGAATAATTTTTATTGAATAAAATAATTGCCACCATTATTTATGACGTCTTGCCAGCGTGATGGGAATTTGTATATCCCATTTTTAAAAATCTCTAGAGGACAAATTTGAATTAGTGCTTGTCTGATATCTTCTTCGTTTTTGAATTTTTTCCCTTGCAAAATTTTTTGCAAGGACAGAAACAAGTGATAATCAGAAGGTGCTAGATCCGTTGAGTATGGTGGGTGTGACAGAATTTCCCAGCCTAGCTCCGCGACTTTCTGACGAGTCTCCAAATCAGCATGCGACCTGGCATTATCATGAAGTAGTATGATGTCCTTCCTATTGAACATCTCCGGCTTCTTTTCTTGGAGTGCTGTATTTAATTTACCCAATTGCTGACACTACCTCTCCGAATTTATCCTCTCGTTTGGTTTCAACAGCTCAAAATGTATTATTCCTCGAATGTCCCACCATATACACAACATTTTCTTGTTCAGCTCAACTTCGGTTTAGAGGTGGGGGGTAGGTTTTCCTGATTCACAATATGCCCTTTTCATTATGATGTTTTCATAGATAATCTATTTTTCCTCTCCAGTTATAATCCAGTCTAAGAAGGGTTCGATTTTGTTGCATGCAAGCAGAGATGTGCATATGTGTATGTGCGTGTGATTAAGTCATTCAAATTCTTCTCACTTAACTTATGTGGCACCCATCTCGAGTATGTCCACACAAACCCTAGTTTCCGAATCTGATCCGAAATGATTTGTTGAGCTGAATCAAGCCTATCCGCAATCTCCGATGTTGTCAAAACGGATTTTGCTCTAACATGATCGTGACAGTATCATCGTCGATCAAAGATGGCCGCCCAGAGCGTGGCTTATCAGAAAGGTTGAAATCACCTACTTGAAATTTTTCGAATCATCTTCTGCATGTTCTGTTAGAAACTGTATCTTCCACCAAGCACTTTCAATAAATTTCTACACGCTTCTCTCTCTCTCTCTCTCTGTAGCATTTCTTCATTGTTGGAATTAGTACAATACACAGTGGCGTAAATGAACTTTATCAACAGCCATGGGTAAACGATATAATAATAAAAAACATCTCAATTAATACTAATATAAATTATCTATATTTTAGTTCATTTGCTAGGTCAGTATGTATACATTCAGTGATAAAAAGAGAGGGCTAAATATGCGCATACTTTTTGAAACTGATGTAACCGGAACGGACAGAAATTTTGGGTAGATCTAATATATTTAAAGATTGACGAAATTTTTCAGGAATTTCGGAAATATTTAATTTAGCAACAAATGAAGATTCGCCTTCTAGAAATTACTTAATTAATGTTTTTAAAATTGTTAATTAAAATGCTTTAGATGTAATTTATGGATTACATAATAGTTCAATTTTCTTTTTATATTCAAAACACAATAAATAAAACAAAAAGTCTAAACATTAAATAAAAATAAAATTTAATGGAGTATAAAAATAAATATGTAGTTTTCTTAAAAATTAAACATTACCATCTATTCAAAGAAATTTATAAAGCAATTTTATACCTTGAGGAATACAAAAGAACCAAAAACTATTCAAAAATCCGTGCTATACAAATGTTTATTATAGCATGCTTTAAAACAGAAATTATTTGGGATTTATCAATAAAAGGACATATGAAAGCTTAACTATGTTTAAATTATAAATTACTCAATTATATTTAATAGTTTCAATATATTTAAATAATATTTATAAATTGTATTTGGACTCTCATATTTACGACATATATTTTAAATAAGTAATTATTGTTCTTTTTCACATTAATGTAAATATGTATGTGAAGTAATATGATTAAGGTTGTTATCTTCGAAGTGTATTATACCATGTTTTTTTAAATACAACTTAATATTTATTTATTATCTAGCTAATAAATGAACAAACTTACCTCATTAAACTTATCTTTTTACAAAATGGTCAGAATTTATAACTCTCCAGACATATCAATAACACAAAAATTAAATAGTTAATGAATTGTCCTCAGATTTTATAATTCTATCATAAATATATTGTTTGCTTCTTCACATCTGAAAACTTGTTATCTTCCATAAGAATACCAGTGAGGAAATGGATATATTATGAGTTTCCTGTAATGTTACTTCCTAAATCGTAAAATTTTTGAACAAATTAAGCACATGGAAGTATAAAGCAAGGAGAAATTGGGTGAAAATAAAAAGACATGTATGTATAATGTCAATAAAGAAGTTGAGCAAACAAATAAAATCGAAAGTTTTGTGCAAACTATAATTAAAGAGAACGCATTTTGAGCAGCAATGTACACAACTACATTGGTTCTTATTTGATTTTATTATACACAGAGCAATAGTCTAAAATAAAGAAACATTTTTACGATTAATTGATGCTTGTATTATTAACATCCTACTTTTAAAAATGGTTAATAGAAAATTAAGTATGATATGGGTATTCATAGTTTTCTGCAGATTATATAATATATATTATATTAGATGGTTTAAAAGTTGAAGCAAACATAAAAATGCAATTTTTATTAATCTATACTCATTTCTTAAGCAATTTTTTACTATAAAAACTAAATAAACTTTATTTTATTGCTTTACTGAAAAACTGGTTATATTTGACACAAATAAAATGCATTTTATAAAAATATAGTTGCTATATAACAAATAATACCATAATTTAAATTTCTTTTTTTTTTAGATTTTAATGTATATCTTCAATCAAGATAATCTTTTTATTTCAATTAGCATACAATTGCCTAGCTCTTTGTTACTTATATATGTAGAAATATGTGTTTCAGTTTTACTCATTCACATTTGAAAGATGCATAATTTAAAATTTTTTGAATATTCATATATGTTTTTACGCTAATTTCAATCATTTGAAACTTGTTCAGTCCGTAATTTTATCTATTTTTTGTCGCGAATGCTATCCACCGACTGAGCACCTTCGCCGATGTTTTGCTGTAACCCTCCGCATTAGTTATTGTTGTAGCTTCCATCGTAGAACAGCGTGCGAACAGCACCGTCTCGAAACAAACCAAATTACAGTCGGATAGTAGTATCGTTCTTGTAAAAACTCGAACCAGAGTTCACGAACAATTGATTAACACAACGCTATATATTTTTGGTCCGTCGAGCCGGAGGAAAAAAAATGGATAAACTTAATAGATCGAAATGTGCAGTGAAAAGCACCATTGCTAAATTAGAAACTTTCGTTGAAGGTACAAGTAATTATACTCCTACAAAACTTGATATTAAACTGAAACGTGTCCAAGAAATGAACAAAAAAATTGATCAATTAAAGGATCAGTACTATGAAACCAAGGATATTAGTGGTTCTGAACTAGCAGAAATAGAAGCTGACCTACAAGAAATGGTGGACAGACTAGAGGATTTGAAAGTAAGAATTAGAGATATTCTCACAATTCTTTAATTGCTTCTGTTCATAGTTGTGAAAATGAAATATCTCAAACTAATTCTGAGCAGAAATTAGAAATAAAACTTCCGGAAACACCTTTGCCGGTATTTAGAGGTAGATACAACGAATGGTCTAGCTTTAAATCACAATTTGATAATGTTATAACTAAGAACAATGACTTGAACTAGTAACAAAATCTTTATTATTTGAAAGCGTCATTACTAAGTGACGCCAAAATACTCGAAACAGTTCATGATTCTTTTGAATCGCTCTTCAAAGCATTAAAAACTAGGTTTGAAAATAAGCGCACATTTTGAGAAACGCTTGTCTAAAGAATACAGTTAAGAAGAAGAAATTTGTGAGACTCACAATATCTGAACACTCCTTATCGCTATGAAGTAGGATGCTATGATGTACAATTATCTTTTAGAAAGGATTCAAACTGTTTAGGTAATTCGAGATTCATGGCTTTCGTTTGAATCAACTTTGGAAAAAACTTTCGAAAAATAATGAATTACAAACTCTTTATAAAATTTTTAAAGGAAAATATTGACTTAAAACACATGCAATTAGTAGTTGACCCGCTTGAAACAAATATCTCTTATTTTCTACCCCATCATGTACCCGATAGTAAAGCTACGAAACTTAGGGTGGTTTTTAATGCCTCTTCCAAAACAACATCAGGTCTTTCTTTGAATCCCATTTTATATAAAGGCGAGTTTTTGCAGCAAGATTTATTTTCGATTCTCTTGAGATTTAGGCAGCACACATTTGTTTTTACAACGGATATTTCAAAAATGTTAATACAGATTTTAATTAACCCTTATCATCGAGATGTGCAGATTATTTTATGGAATGACAGTGTTGATGGTCCTGTAAAAAAGTACAAACTCAACACTGTAACTTACGGGACTACTTATGCACCCTATCTTGCTACTCGAAAAATTCAGAAATTAGCTAGAGACGAAGGTGAAAATTATCTTTTGGCTGCAGCAGTTACAATCAGTGACATTAATATGGATGACATATTAACCGGAAGTTCAGACTTTCAAGAGTTTAAACTACTAAAATCAGAATTAATTGGACTATTTTAAAAAGCGGGTATGAGTCTTCATAGTGGTGTAGCAATGCCCCAAAAATATTAACTTCTATACCTAAAGAAGAACAATATTGGGACTTCCATGCCAGTCATCAGACTAAACAATTAAAACACTAGGAGTCATTTGGAATGCAGAATTTGATTGTTTCTCTTTTAAGACTGTCATGAACTGCCAGGACTCTTACACAAAAAGAGAAGTTTTATCCATTATTGCACGTTTATTTGACCCCCTTGGATTCATTGGACCAATTCAAACTAAGGCAGCGTTTCTCAAACTGTGGGAGCGTGACATCTCTACATGGGACTCTCTATATGGCATCTCTACAATCATATCGTAGTTTTAGAGGCAAAGTATAGTATCATTGGATTCAATACATAGTTTTTGTATGAGGAGGACACGATGAAAATTATGATTGAATATTGGGTCGTCAATATCGAAACTTTGAGAAGCACTGAACTAAGGCCAAACTACTATTACAGAAACTTTGGGTTCTCAAATTAGAATGGGATGAACCACTCTCCTATCCAATTGCTAAAGAATGGGACGACTTTGTGTCTACCTTGCTAGTTATTCAAAATATCCATATTCCTCATCTCGTAATAGGAAATGGTATAATTATTATCCATGGATTTGCCGATGCATCAACCGCGGTATATAATGCTGTACTATATGTTCAATCGATCTCAGAAGAGGACATATCCTCAAGACTTTTATGTAGCAAATCCCGTGTTGCACCGGTGAAACCAATCACTATCCTTCGTTTGGAATTCTGGGCTTGTGTGTTGTTGGTACAGCTCCTGGAAACGGTTCTACATTCCCTACGCTGCCTATACAGCAAATAATGTTGTGGACAGACTCTAACATTATATTAGCCTGGATTCAACGATCCCCTGAGCAGCTTAAGACTTTCATCGGCAATAGAATTAAAATAATACAGAGACTAACCAAGAACTGTCAATGGAATCATGTATGATCTAATGATAACCCTGCCATCACGTGCGCTGAATGTTTCGGACATCTCTTCTAAACAACTTTGGTGGTATGGTTTAGATTTTTTAAAGGAAAAACTCAATGGAAACCCAATTGACTTTAAAATGATAACTGCGGACAGTGACTACTTAAAGGAACTTAAATCACCTGCAGATGTGCTTTTAACTTCTTGTATATCCTCTTTTATAGATGATCTTTCAAAATGTTCTAATAACTGTACTAAATTGTTGCATATTTTGAGTTATAATTTCAGGTTTATTAAGAACTGTAGAAATCCTAGTGTAAAAAGGTCTGGCCAATTAGATTATAGTGAAGTGAATAAAGGGGAATCATGCCTCATTAAAAATCTCCAAGCCTCTGATTTTAAAGAAGAAATCGATGCTCTAGTTGAAGGTGGTTGTATTTCAAAATAAAGTAAACTTTTCTCTTTAAATCCAATTCTAGATAACAATCAAATTTTAAGGGTTGGAGGACGTTTGCAAAATTCGGATTTAACATATAGTCAGAAGCATCCAGCTATACTCCCTGCGGATTACCTTCTCACCAAATTAATTACGATAAATATACACATTCAAAAGTTTCATTTAGGTCCTCAATCTTTGCTATACTGCACAAGACATAAATTTTGGCCACATTGTAGCAGATCAATACCCGGGAAAACTGTGCATGTGAATTCGTAGTTTATTCTAAAAATAAACCTATTGTAGCAAACCAATTTATGGGATCTGTACCTTGAGAGAGAGTAAACCCTACTTATTCTTTCTTGCACATAGGAATTTATTATTGTGGACCCTTTTTTCATAAGGTATAAGCGCCAGTGAAAGGGCACTTACCGAAAGATATATCTAGCCATTTTCGTTTGCTTAGCCTCAAAGGCCGTCCATCTCGAAATTGACTCGGACTTCACTACAGACGCCTTCCTTGCTACATTGAAGCGTTTTGTGGCTGGACGCGAGAAATGTTCTACTTTATCATCAGATAATGTCTAAAACTTTGTTGGAGCTAATCGGCAATAAAAAGATTACATAGTCTCCTAAAATTTCCTGAAGAAAAACTTTCTTCTTATCTTTCTTCTGAAGGGATTTCTTGGAACTTCATGCCACCTAGAGCTCCAAATTTTGGAGGGCTTTGGGAGACAAGAGTTAAATCATTAAAATTTTATTTAAAAAGAGCTATAGGAATTCTAAAGATGATTTTGGAAGAGTTCTTAACTATAATAACACAAATTGAAGGAATTTTTGAATTCCAGACCAATAACTCATTTATCAGAAAATATTGACGACTTGGAAGTGCTAATCCCAGGACATTTTTTGATTAGAAGACCTATCACTTCCATTTCTGAACCTAATTGGTTAGAAAATTCAGAAAACACATTTTCTCAGTGGCAAAAATTAACAAAAATAGTTCAACATATTTGGATAAAATAGTCTCGTGACTATTTAAACTATTTACAGCAACGAAACAATTGCAACCTCACAAAGATAAAGTGAAATTAAATACAATGGTCCTAATAAAGGATGATAACCTTCCAGTAAATAAATGGAGCTTAGGTAGCATTATAAAGCTATTTTCTGGTACGGATGGTAAGTTTCGCGTAGTAGAAATAAAAACCAATAAGGGCAATATTAAACGCAGCATTAGGAAAGTATGTATTCTGCCCTTGGACAATTAATATGTAACTTGTTAACTTAATGTTTCTTTCTTGATTTATATAAAGGACATTGCTTATTATGTTTTATATATTATTTGATTTATGCACAATTCTGTTTATTGATTGAATGTAATTCAACGGGAGGAGGATGTTCAGTCCTTAATTAAATCTATTTTTTGTAGCGAATGCCATCTACCGTTTGAGCACCTCCGTCAATGTTTTGATGTAACCCTCCGCACCAGTTGTTGTAGCTCCGTCTCTAAATAAACCAAATTACAGTCCAATAGTAGAATCGTTCTTGTTCTTGTTCGCGCTTCATCTTTCTTTTTTTCCACGAGGCCTTTCAGAGTCTGTAAAAGAGTAAAATCTTAACATTAATTGAGAAACCTTCGCAGACCCCTAGAAAAACGCGAAGGTCCCCCGGGGGTCTTCAGAAGACAGTTTAAAAACCACACTGCTCTTGGTCGAAAAACATACATATTTAAAATTGTATTAGCATACATTTCCTGAACTTTAAATCTAACAGAGGTATGAAGACATATTTCTAAGAATAAATATGAAGATATGTTTCTGAGAGTCAATATTAAAGAGAAAAATATATATAAGCTTTGAAATGTATAATAACTAATTATACGTCAATACGACTTTCTTAAGTATTGTTTTTCCTTCCTGTCATCTAACTCCTCGAGAAGCATTAATTAACATACAAATATACAGAAAATATGGAAAAATATTCCTTTTCTTACGATTAAAAAAAAAGAGATTCTAATGAAAATATTTTATGTATTAAGAATGTACCTCGATATATAGATCAAATATATAAAATTTATGAAAGCTAAAATATAATATTTTCAGCACATTAAGGAAATTATTTTTTCATTTGATAGTTTGCTTTTCCTTAAACAGATTTACTCTTACCTAAATTAAATACTGAACTTTGGATATGATAGATTTTTCTGGCATAAACCATGGCAGACAAAATACTTTTTCAAAAATTCAACTGTGATTTAAAAGTTCCTTTATAAGAAGTTTCTTCTTTTTTTAAAAAAAAAATCTTCCATTTACTCTAGTTATTCTATTTATGAGGTGAACAAAGGTTCTGTAAATTTTAACTTCAAATAAACTGTTTAGAAAGAAATTAAACTTTGACTTTTAGTTCAATAGATATTTTATTGCGAATTTCAACTTCAGTCAATAAGATTTAATCTATATATAAGTTTTGGACTATATTATCTGGCATGTGAATATGCGAATCAACCTTGAATTTGCTTGATCAACTGCTTTTTTTCCATTTTTCAATGTAGAATGACTCGCACTTATAGTTCCGTTAGATCGTTTATTTGACATAATCTTTAGTTAAACACAATCTACTTTTATTACAGTAATATCCTCTCTCCCGTAAAATTACACATATATTTTATTTGAAAATGCGGAAAATCGTAAAAAAGAATAACATTGTCAAATAAGAAGTTGTTAAGAATTTTTTTTATAAATAATATGTATCCAACCGTAAAAATAATTTTTATGTTGGTATATGTATTAGATAAAATTACAAGAAAAATATTGCTAAGAACATGCCCGCAAAATTCTAATCTGTTAAGCTGCTAACTCACTGTATTTCTTGTTTTTCGATCGAGCGAAATGGGATCTTTAGATTGATGTTTAAATCTACGGGTATTTACTCAGTGGTAGATTAACGTTTCGGGCTAATAAAACGAGCAATTTCTCATTGATTCCTATCTGACAACTAACTTTTTAGTCCACAGCTTCCCTTTTTAGAAGTAAACATTGTTTATTTTGAGTACAAACCGTTATTGTAACTTCTTACTATACCAATATTTTCATATTTCTTACATTCTAAAATTCTTACTGACTTTTTTGCTAATTGCTGAGATCTGATATTTTTAAATAATATATACCTGTAACTGTACCTCTTACAGTAAACAGTTGTTTTCCAGCTCTATTTACATATGTAACAAGCACATAAAATGGGCATAAAGCTGATTTTCCTCAGAAGGTATTTCTATTATTTTATTTATCATGTAAATTATTAGACAGATATATGGTGAACTCGGTAATCTACTGGTAATGGTCCTAACCTCATGTCCATCGTGACATGAGTTTAAGCCTTATAGCTACTGTAAACCCATCTTAGAGAGACTGATGCATATTGAATCAGTCGAGACTCAATGTCCTTTCGTTTGCGTGGTTTGGTAGTCTGGAGATAGGTGCAAGATCAAGTGTGCTTGATCGTAATTCAAAATTATGAATTCTACTGTCAATAGCATTCGTGTTACTTTATAGAGCGAAATTAATAAACATGTTGCTGTGCTGTTGTTACTAATGCCTCCTGTCTACGGTATCAGATCGAGGACCAAGAAATTCATCGTGGCAAAGGGTAAGATGTACACCTTTCATTAGCCGTAGCTTTAACAACCGTAGAGGTGATTATAAGATTTCGCTCCCTTCTATCCAAATTTTAGCCTTTAAATGACGAAAACTTCGATGATTCGATGTTCAATATATTGAAAATAACATCCATGATTGATTTATTATTCACGTTACACTTCGGAATAATTCGAGAGCTATTAGAGACGAAATCCATAAAATTTTAAAGCTTAGACTGGTGACGAAGATGACATCTCAGCTGGTATCCCCCTCTCAAAATTTCCGCACCAAGCCTTTGTGTGTACTGTTAAATGTATGTAACTAAACAAATAACTATGTAACTGTAAAGTTCAAAAATTAAACACAAAAATTGTATTTTCTTTTTAAAGGAATTTTTAAAATGGTTCGAGTGACGTGAGTTTTTCTGAAAAAGGGTCATTAAATAAGTAAATGCTATAGTAACGAAGACCAGAACTTTTTAATATAGTGTATGTAATGTAAAAATAAAAATCTGTAAATTAATCGCAATTCTATAAAGGTTGCTAAAATGAAAATTTGATGTATGCAATTGCGTCAGAATGAGTGCAGCTATATTAGAACCAATAAACATGGAAATTTGTAGCGGTACCACACATCTATATAAGCCAGTAACAGCCTCCGCACCATGGTGATCATTTTGGTGTAATGGGTAAGTTACTCGGCTTCGGATCCAAGGGTACCTGGTTCTGTCCTACCGGATAAGCGCGCAACATCATTGGTGACCCTTTCTGAACTCAGAAAAAGGCAACCTTCGGAACTGTCGTGGCGCCATCTATCCACCGCAAATTCAACCAAAAAAAGCCGTCGCATAGTGGCGCAATTTTCAAGCCGTCACGCACGAATGACGCAATCTTCAAGCCGTCCATGGTGACGCAACCATCAAGCCGTCACGCATGAATGACGCAATCTTCAAACCGTCAAGCACGGATGACGCAACCAGCAAAGCCGTCACAACCGGTGACGCAGCAGCTAACATGCTCGATATAACAACTTCATCGTTCGTTCGCCTAACCACCAACTCACTGGTGGAGGAGTATGTAGCGGTACATCTATATAAGCCAGTAACAACCTTCGCACCATGGTGATCATTTTGGTGTAGTGGGTAAGTTACTCGGCTTCGGATCCAAAGGTACCTGGTTCTGTCCATTTCAAATGAAAACCAGTAGGAAGTGTACACCATGCAGAATGTTTAATAGTGAAAACTATAAGTGGTAGAGGAAATCAATCCAAAGTAATGTCGTGCCATATAAGGATGCGTCCAGATCGGAACAAAATGTGTTAGTACGGTTTCTGATTGCAGGAGGTGAGTTTAATGCTAGCATATATTGGTGAATAATGGCTGTCTATGGTTAACACTGTTTAGGTCGAACCTATAGGAACAGTTGGTGGGAAAGTTTTCAAGAACACGATATCGGATATCCATGACAATGCCCACTCACGTGTCTTTCGTGAAACCAAGACAACTTTAAAAATATACGTTGGGAAAAATTAGAACACTCACCATACAGTCCGGATTTTTCACTTTGTAATCTTTAGGTCACTTAAGTAAGTATTTCGTTTCTATTTGTACGATGAATGGAAATAAGCTATACAGGACTTCCTCAAGAATAAATTACGCTCTTTCTAGAGGGAAGACATAGACCTGATGCCGAAGCGATGGGATTGTATTTCAACCCCCAAAACGATTTCTTTCGATTTCCAATAAAATAATACTTTGTATTGTGCTTGTCAACAACCGTTTTTATCTTGGACCTTTTTCTAAGATTTTTTTCATAAATTTGACTAATACTCAGCATTAAATTATCTCTCATTTAGTTACTTTAACATATTTAGGTAAACTTTTTTTTAAATTGAAGAGAATATTTATGCATATGGAGTACGAATAAGTTTCCATTGTTGGACAAATATGTCCCCTACAGTATGTAATGGTTTAGTTTTTCAGATGTAAAACATCATACATAATGTTGAACCTCTGGCGCGCGCAACGCAATAATCTTGAAGTAATAGCGAATTTTTAGCAGTATCACAAAATATTTTTCGTATGAAAATATTGTGTTTTTAGCCGAAAAAGCGTCATATGCAAGCGCATTTGATTTGTATTTTTAATTAAAATATTTCTTCAGGGCTCATAGATTGCTTGCAAATGCATATGGTGAGACTGTTTTAAGTGACACAGGTTTTAGAGAGTAGTTTCAAAACTTTAAAAACGTTGAGTTTGACATCAAAGACAAAAAACTTAGTGGAAGATTATTTGAGGAAGAATCGTACCAAACGCAATAACTTGAATATGCAATAGGATTGACTCTACAAGCAGTTTCACATCACTTAAAATCCCAAACAAAGAAATTCAAAAGAAAGGAAATTAGGTTATGTATGTGCAGAACCAAGAAACACTGAATGCTTTCGCACATGTGAAATGCTGTTTACCAGTCATGATTGAAAGGGTTTTTTTTGTATCGTATAGACACAGGTAATAACCAGGCGCTGTATTTCCACCCGAAACTCTCATGACATGTCAACAAAACTTTAGATCCTCTTAAATTTCTTAGACAACTTGCCTTCGAAGTTATTAGTAACATTCCTGATGTGATGCATTTCTTATCTATACTGATGACATCAGGAATGAACACTGTCATTCTGGCAGTTGTGCTTATATTAAGTCCCAAAACTATTCCAGTCACAATAAACTGTGAAACTCTGGTGATTGTTCTGTCTTTCGCAGTGAACTCATTGCTATTGATACAGGCCTTAAAGGACCACTGTCAATTCCTGGTTCGAACAGCATCTGGATATTATCTGACAGTCGTAGAGTGCCATCCAATATCTTTCTAACTGGCATAAGGGGGGGGGTGATAATACATGAGTGGCTATTTTGGAGAAACTAAAATGCCTTTCATCTTCTCGCGTAATCCATCTACAATAAGTTCCTTCGGCCGTTTGAATCACGACCAATGAGATTGTTGACGCCCTAGCAAAAGATGGCTCAGCTCAACCCACTGGGAACTCGGCCCCTCTCACCTATTCAAAACTTTACTCCATTTACATCAACAACAAGCAATCAAATATTCATCCTGTTCATCACTGGTATGAGAGTAAACGCCATGGTGGTTACCTTTCCCTTCAATGAAGCAAGCATAAACAAACTATTCTAGCTAGTTTCCGAAGTGATCCCCTCCGAACTTTGACTTTTAAGAATGGAAAGAAATTTCTTCCCGACTTTGCATCTCCAGAGACTGCACGTCCTAAAGACATCTCCAGAACACATTCTTGACTGCATGTTGCTTACAAAATGAGATCTTTATGACGACCCTCTAATGGTGTTGGACTTTTTAAGAGTGGTTAAATCATGGGTTTGGTATAGCTTGGTTAGACATGGAGGTGAGCAACAGAAAAAAAGACGTAAAAGTAAAACCACTACGATGATACAAGGAAAAGGAAGTCATAGGGACTTGTAACCATGCTTCAAGAGCTGAATATATATGTAAAAAATTCATGTTGTGTATTTGAGAGGATTAGCTTGTTGTAGTGTATTTCCAGTTTCTCAAACCGAATGAAATTATTACTGATGCTCTTTACCAATCACAATTGATGAGACTGAGTCAAACACTCAAGGAAAAACATACGCACTATATGATAAAATTATTTTTCAGCATGATAATGCTTGTCCGCATGT
The DNA here is from genome assembly GCA_019973975.1 of Trichonephila clavata. Classification (NCBI taxonomy): domain Eukaryota; kingdom Metazoa; phylum Arthropoda; class Arachnida; order Araneae; family Nephilidae; genus Trichonephila; species Trichonephila clavata. Next base: position 141,783 of record BMAO01005775.1, read on the forward strand.
TGTGGCGTTGGTGAAAACCTACTCGGAAACACTTAATAAGTAGGCCCTATCCAACCCATTGTATTTCCCAGACAGTGCCAATTCCACAGTGACTTAGACGTGGGACTAGAAGCTTTGTCCATATGAAGCTCAACTTTATCAATGTTCTTCCCATATAAGCCTGGAATTCCTTCCTCAAAAATTGGCTGCAAAATGTTCAGTTGATAGTAGAGTGAATTAATTTTGGATTTGCTTGAGACTCTTTGGAATTTTAATTTGGTAGAAAAAAATTCCTGAAACTGTCATGAATTGCTTAGGAAACTATTCTGCACACTGACGAAGCCATTTCGTACGGTAATTCCCATCTGTTGTGCAGTCGAAAAGGAAACTTCTTTTATTAAAGCCACTTAAAATTAATCATGCCTCATCGCCTCATTGAGAGTTAAGACAAATTTCCATTTTTCAGCAGCTAGATGTTTTTGATACAATTTTCTACAATTTGTTTTTCTTTCAACAGTATATTTTGGCAAAAACGTAGATGATATTAAGATTTTAATAAGCCATTACTAGATTCGATTAAATGAATTTGTGAGTCAATGGATTTTCTTTTATAATTATAGACTTCACTACCTTGATAATTGACTGTATTCGAACAGTCTTAGGATGAGGATCTATGGTCCTGTTTTCATTTTTACTTTCAGATAGACAATTTTTTCTTTCGAATTTAGTATATTATAAATTCCTTTTTTGAAATTCAATAACCGAGATTTTTATAACGTTGCATAATTTGTTGATACGAATATTTCTTGTCGGAAAGTGCAATTACTTACCTTCGAGATATCTACTAATTTTAGGAGCCATTTTTAAAATAAATCTTTTATTTAACGTTCCAATAAAAAAAAATTAGCAGACGATTATTTTGAAGTTGTTAATTTTTTTTTCTCAAAAGACAAACGAGAAAATAAATAACAAAATCGTTTCCATTAAGTGCGAACGACCATCTGTAATATATCATGACATATTATATTAGGCTTAATGTTCTATTTTTGGCCATTTTTATAGAACTTTTCCAGCACTCATCACTTATCTGAATGTTATACGTTTAACAGATACATAAAAATAAGAATGGTTAAATAAGAATTAAAGGGGAGGGGGTGAATAACGTTGAACAAAGAAATAAAATGCACAAACTATCCTGGTTAAATCAAATATAAATTTGATGGTAATCTGTTTAATATGTTTACTAACACAGTTAAAACCAACTGATTTGAGGATATTTAGAAGGATATTTTTACACATGTAATGTATTATTTTAATTATAGCTGCGCATTATTAATCCATTATTTTCAATAACAATTTTAATTTCTTAAAGACGAATTATTTTTAATTACTATTCTTATTGTTATTTAACACCCAACCATATAATAATATTAATACCAATTAGAATAATTATTCGTGATTCTCATTTTTCGTTTCTTAATTGCATGAAAAAATACATGTTTTGTAGCACATAACTAAGGATAATCTTTTTCTGTTATAAGGTATCATAAATACACAACATGCATTATTGGTGTATAATTATTAATTATTGAAGGAGAAAAAACGAGAAGTCGATACTCCCCTAAATATATTTTTCACGTGAAAGGAAAATTTTATTTTCATTTGCAGTTTATTTATTGAAATTCGATATTTAAATAGGAAGGCAAAATCAAGGAAGGTAACCATTTTAGTAATAACATGAGCTCATAAAATTGAATGTATGCAATGTTAAATATGTTATTGTTCTTCTGTTATCTTAAAATAAATTACAATTTAAAAAAAAATCAAATACACTTGTAATATTTACTTAAAACAATTTTCTACTTAAACCATATATACTTAAAACTATTACTATTCCATTTTTATTTTATTAATATTAGTTCCATTCTTTTCATTTCTTATATGTGCTCTTTTTCTACTTCTTTTAGTTCAATTTTTTTCTCTTCTGTTTGTATTATATATTATTTGAATTTCTTCTTTACAAACATCTTGTTTTATGCATTATTATTATTAACTCCTCGATCATATTTTTAATCATTTCTTGCAATTTCTTTATTATTTTTATCTATTAATTAGCTTATTTTACTTTCATATCGTTTTCATTTTTTTTCATGCTGGATGTATTTTGCCTAAGCTTTCATTAATTTATTTATAATATTTATATTTAATCTTTAAGAGTATTATCATAGATATGATGTTCCATGAAGTTTTGATTATTTTATAAGCAAAAATAAGTAAAATGTGCTTCCTAGCACCTTAATTTTAAATGATGAAAATAAGTAGCTATTTAGTTAACTAATAATCAACAATATCACTTTTAAGAAAAAAATTTAAAAAAATCGATTGGAATCTTTGCACATAGTGAATGGTAAAGTGTTTCTATAAATAATTACGAAAATTTATGATGATGCTTTGATTATATTATAAACAATTTTATGAAAATCGTCTAATTTATTTGCAGTGTGAAATTTATTCTTAAATATTTAAAAGGTAGAAAACTTAACATTAAAATTAATTTCGATAGTTTAAAAAACTTTTAAATTTTATTTTTGGTACTTGATAACTTTGACAGTAATATATATATATATATATATATATACATTGTGTGTGTTACGTAGATCGGGGTTCGAGGATTTTATGTAAAATCAGTTGTAAACAACAACATTGAGCATTAATAATCTGATTTAAAGTATTTTTGTCACCTAATTTCTCAGCGAAAAATTATGAATAGCAGGTTTGTAGAAATTGTGTGTTTCAAATTGAAATTATATATATATATATATAATAAAACAAAGTTTACTAGAATATTCCAGACGCGCATTTACATCCGTACATCCGGTATTAGGGACACATTTAATAGTTTGTAGCAATAGATAACAAACGAGAATGACATACTAGTTTCACATAACTAGCAACACCATACAAGCCATATAAAAATATACAATGGTATTTTTATATACATTTACCTAACATTTCAGAAGCCCTAGTATAACTCGTAAAGTTCTTTAAGGATACTAATAAATCTCCAATATGATTCGAATACGTTTACTCTAAACCATAATAACTACTATAGGTGCAATCTATAAGAGGTTTTATTATGGCTATATTTTCAGAAAACTTCTAACAATCCTACTTTTATCACACAGATCTCTTTTTACAGTAAAAAAAAATCACTAGGTACTAAGATTTCAATCTTTCACTAGTTTGTTGAGATCTTTTATATTAATATTTGTACACATGAGGGATTTATTTCATATATTTTTTTCGCTAAAGCAGTAGAAAGAAAGAGAGAGAGAGGTGAATAAAAAAAATTAGCACATAAAGTATAGGAAAATAATTACATATATATATGATTTACGAAAGGAAATTCACTTATGATTACAATATAAAAATTTACGAAATTAACTCTATCTAGATTGTATTAAAGCTTCTCTAGTAATTTCAACCAAAGCATTTCTATTAAAGCAGCAAGTATTTCTGATATGATAAACAAATCTTACTGTGATTGAGAAGAATCTGGTTTCCACAAGAACTACTACTATATTTAAAAGTTTCATAATTCAAAAAGTTATCATTTTTCTTAAATGTTTAACCAAACACTCAAATTCTAGAGGGTATCTCAAGAGTAGCTTTAATATATTATGCGGCTAGTCCCTCCTCAGGAACTCTCCAGGTGCTACAAACGTATTCCTAAAATAAAAGTTCTGCATAATAATAATTTCATTATCAAAAAAACTTTTAAAATGTTTGATAAGGAATAAAAAATGATAAAAACGCACATAAAAGTTTTGTATTTTGTTAGATGTGTATAGTTTCAAGTATATTATCAAATACATATTACCATACAAACAAGATGATAGTATCTACAGATAATTGGAATATTTAGTTTGATTATATTTGTACTAGTCATTAACCGCCTTTTCGCTGGGTACTTCATCATTCTATATGAGTATACATTGTTTGTATTTTTAAGTTAGTGATATCTATGCCCTGTAGAGTTTAACTTCCAATTTTATTAAAAAACTTTATAGCCCTTGTCTTTTGGTTTAACACAAGGACAAGATTTAAATTTGCCTAAAATTTTATTAATCTCCTAACTCCCATAACCTCCCTTGAAAATCTATTTTGACAAAACCCATTAGTAGATCTCTTTTTAACATAAGAGACATGCCTACCGAAAATCATGTTTGTTCGTCTAATGCATAGGTTCTCAAAGTGGGCGATAACGCCCACGGAGGGGCTTGGGAAGATTAACCAAATATAGTATAAAAAAACAAAAAACAAAAAACACGCTGATTATTTACTAACAAAGTAAGCTTTAATACTGTTTACCGTATGTTGATTGTATGCATTTAAGACATTTCTATATCACATGTACGGAAATTTAAATATTTCGATAGTTCGGGAAGTGGAAGAAAATTAAGGATTACTTTACATTCAGACCTACATTAAAGTGAACTACATAATAAACTTTAATTTATGTAGTGTACTTGTTGTCTTTGTCTGTGAGCAGTAGGAAAAATGTTTCGTCCACTGCCTTTCATTACATATATTATCCAGAAATATAATTAAATCTTTTAACCAGGAATTAATATGTAATTCTCTAAAGACTGAAAATGTCAATGTATATTATTTTGAAAGCAACAGTTTATTATGAAAAATTTCGTATCCCCAAAACCCCTGCCTGTCTTTATAACAGGTAAATTAAAACTTTTATTACTCTCTTTTAAATGAAGAAGAAATTCAGTAGCGTTTCAATTCCAACAATATCATATCTATGATTAAAATATATAATATTACACATTTAAATATATTTGTGGCAATATCTATTTCAGATACGGAAGTAAAAAATTTGGGGCTTTAGAAAAAAGTTAAAAAATATATTTTCTATTAGTAATAGGATATTTTTAAAACTTAACTCTTGTGTTCACCATGTATTAAATGCACTCTTATATTTATAGAGTGGGAAGGGGGGGGGGGTACCGAAATATTAATTAGAAAAGGAGGGGGGGGGCGGTATCAAAATATTTACTAGAAAAGGGGGCGATATCAAAATATTTACTAGAAAAGGGGCGATATCGAACTATTTACTAGAGAAGGGGCGATATTGAAAGATTTACTAGAAAAGGGGGCGCCAGTTCAAAAAAGGTTGAGAACCTATGGTCTAATAGCTCTGCAAATTTCGTAACGAGTGAATGAGTTAATGACAGCGTGAGTGAGTGAGGGAATTTGCTTTTCTCCTATTATATCTCTATTATTATCATATACAATTTTCAAATTGTATTTACAGTTTAAAATTTATATTTAATAATATATTTTTACGTTTCAAAGTTTTTACGTATTAATAGTATATTTATGTTTAGTATAACTATTTTTACTTTTCATTATTGATAGTGAACTCCATCAACTGAATAATCAGTCTGATATTGAAACACACCATTTATTTCTGGTATAAAATAAAACCATTCGATAAGATTCTACATGAACTTTAACAAGATTCAAGTTGGTATTATTACTTACCAGTTACAAATTCCAGTATTTTTGCAAATGAATCAATATTCTTCTTTCTAAGCACTACAGCCAATAACCAACCAAGGCTGTTTCAATCAGCTTACACCATCTTGATTAATGAACTAATATTATAAATTTTAAATATTAATTCCTCTATCATAAGATTAAAATAATTACTTTTCTCCAATTTTTAAAATTCTGATTAAATATTAAATATTCTAAATTCATCAAAACTTTTTTTTAATAACGCATAGAATTTCTCCCTTTGGGAGAATTTTGACTTTCCTTTGAATTATTCAACTATTTAAATCAAAAATATCGTAAATGTTGGAAATCAGAGATGATGAGAATTGATTTGAAAGTAAATATACATTTCACACACAAAAAACGAAGGTATTACTTTGATGATATGATATGTAATGTAAATATATTACAATGCAGCGTTTTATGGTTTTATGCAAATATATATGAACAAGACAAATTAAATATTTTAATTTTATATACCCATAGCTCGATAACTATTCGAAAAAATTAAAGATCACAGGTCACATACATTAAAAATATATTTAGAGGAAATATTCAAAAAAAAAAAAATGAATCTAAACAGAATATAAACTTAGGTAGACAGAAATAATGTCATTATGAGTCAAGGCACGTATTGTAAAATAAGTTATTTATACGTAATATGTTAGAGAATGATTTGTTAAGATATTCAGTTTAAAATTACAATTTTCCTTTTTGCTTGCAGTGATCAGATATTTTCTCCTTAAATATGCCTTCTAAGACAGTGCTTCTCAAACTTTCAATGTTTGCGACCCAATACTCAATCATAGTCTTCATTGCCCCCCCCCCCTCCATAAAATAACAACGCGTTGAATTCAATGATACTATACTTTGAAGCAAAATCTACAATACGACTGTAACCTTAAGTTTCACCGGCGCATATAAACGCCTCGCTCAGATAAAGTGCTAATTGTCTCGGACGTATATATACGTCTTTCGGAAGTACGATCTTTTCTGTGCACTGCTATCCATAAAATTATTACGAAGGCTTTGGAATGAAATAAAAGGACATTGTCAGTGTTTTCGAAAAATTTACTTATTTCAGAGAATTTGCTTATTTATCCCCCCCCCCCCAATACATCACATGCACGAGCCTACCCAGAAAACGGCGGCAATGGGAAGCGAATCGGTAACTTAAAATTGGCAGTAATGGGAAAAATTATAAAACGTACAAAGTTTCAAGATAAGAGTTACTTTTTGTGTACAATTTTAAATATGTCAAGCCCATAGGGAAACTGAAAAAAAAAACTTGTACTTAACTTAGTATTGTTAAATCAATTGTAAAATACATTGTTCAGTATTGATACATTTATAAGTGTATTATGTCAGTGTAAATGTGTATTTTATTTTTTATTATATCGGAATGTATTTTTTGTTTGTTTACTTTCAGTAAATTAATATATTTCTTAAATAATCTGTTAATTTTGACTTTTCAATATGCTCGCGCACCCCTTGTAGAGTTATCAAGCCCCACAGTTTGAGAAACGTTGCCCTAAGAGGAAAAGCACAATTGTCTTATCTTATAAGAAATCATTGTGAATAATCATAAACACTGGTGTTACTTTTTTTTTGCTGATTTTTTTCGTTTTCAGGCTATGCTAGTAATAGCTATGATCACGAACCCGTGATTGATGTTTTTTCTTTCAAGTCATGTTCTGTCCTCACATTATTAAGTGAGTATCGTGTTAAGAGATTTACATACATAGAGTCTGTCTGGGCTCAAAATTTTCACTTTGGTGTTATGTGGAAGTTTAGAGAGTGAGATGCCCACTCATTCTCGTTCTATAAATGTGATTAAACTTACCAAAGTTCCTTCTAAGTGCAATGTAAATAAAAAATAAATCAACTTTGATTCATTTAAACTTGGTGTTTTCTTTTTTCATAGTTCAATATTCTGTGTGGGATCAAATGTAGGTAAATAGAAGTTGAACCGAAAATTAAGAATAATAAGAAAAGATAAAAATAAATTCCATTTGTTTTTCATTTCAAAATGAGACTTTTTTACTCAGAAATATATTTTATCTAAATGTCGGTCCACAAGTATGAGTATTGTAACTCACTTAAACAAATTGAAATTTCAAACTGGAGCTGAAATAAAGTTAAATTTATCAAAAATTTACTTTCCCTCAAGTTCACAAAAACGATTCTAACTAAACCCTTTTACAAAAGCAAATGTTCAGTGCCTTCGCGGCAAGGGGTACTCTAAATAGCCGGCGAGCCACAAGTCCTCTCGTGAGGTTGGTGGAAGGCGAAGAGAGATGGGAGGAACCTGACCTCTCCCAGGGTGTTCTTGCTCAAAATTGTGGTGGATCCGAGCCAAATGAAACTGTCACCTTCATGGTGCTCAAAGCTTCCGCTAACGACAGGCGTACAATCTAGCTCGATGCCATTATGAATTTCGTAGGCCTCGATTGGACTACGTCAGACAGGTGGCATTATCAACAATAACAAAAGTATATATATATATATATATATATATATATATATATATATATACTTTTGTAGCAATTATTTTATTTATATTTTATTTATAATTTTTCCGTTATTAATTTTAAAAGATATTTCAAGTCTTAAGATATTCTTTAAAAAATTTTTTTTTAAAAAGAAGCATAGAATTCTTACCACTCTCATATAGGATTTAATATACAGGTGGTTATCAAAATAATGGATGCACCTTAGATTTATACAGAATTATTCATTAGTATGGTGTAGGACCCCTTTTGTCATGTAATACAGCTTGGATTTGCTTAGGAATTGATTCATACAAGTGTTGAATAGTGTTTAGAAGAATATTGTACCATTTTCCATGGAGAAATGGTGAAAGTTCTGGCAGAGATGTCGACGGAGGATATTAATTCCTCATTTAATGCTCTAAAGTAGACCATAAGAATTCAGTTATATTGAGGTTGGTTGACTGTTTGTTCCAAGGTTCAACTTCATTGTCATGCTTATCAAACCATGACAGAACAAGTTTTGCTTCATCGATAAGGTCATTATCGAAACGGAAAATTCCATCTCCCGCAGGAAACAAAGTTTGAATCAGGATTAACCTGGTCAGCTAAAATATTTGTATACTTCTCGCCAAAGATTCCTCCTTTCCGGGTTACGATTGGTTCAGCAGAAACCTATGACGCGGCTGCGTATGTCATGACAGACCCATTTCTATGCATGGCAGTTGGAGGGAAATAATGTGTAGCCATCCTGTTACAGGGAAAAGTGTGAAAAACCATATTATCAGGCCATATTACTTTTTTGTATGCATAAATTTACCAGGTTTTGGGAGTGTGACATCACTGTAGACGACGTTTGGTATTAATATCTGCGTCAAGCAACTTGAAAACTGATGATCTGCCATAAATGCCCTGTTTATGAAGGTATCTTCTAACTGCAATCATTGACACAGAAGAATCTAGATGTTGATTGAGCTCTGCGGTCACTTTTGCTACAGTTTGTTCGCTTTTTAGTCATTACAATCTACTTCAATACCCGTAGGTCTCTTTCAATGAGCTTATTTTTTCCATCCGATATTTTTCTTTGCTGAGCTTGTCTTCCGCGTTCTGTTTTTACTATCATGAATTTAGACACCATGCCTATAGAAACGCTCTTAAGTTTAAATGTTTTGGTTCTATTTGCTCCAGCTTGACTAGTTCCTACAATTTTGCCTCTACGGAAACCTGAAAAGTCCGAGATTTTAAACTTTTGAATAAAAAATCCAAAACTTTCAGAATTTCAATAATTTTTGTACCACATAACAAAGAATATGTGCATTTCTATTTATTATTAAAAACTGGTAGCTATTAGTATATTTTAACGGTTACGAAGTGTATTCAAAATGTCACTTTATTTACAGATGTGTCCATTATTTGGATAATTACCTGTATATTGTTTAGTGATATGGATAATGCTTTCTATAACTTATTACAGGTATGTATCGGAGTAGAGACTTCGAATATATGCATGAATCTATGTAGTTATATATATACATAAAGGGTTCTTTGGCTTGAGTCTGGGGATAGGACGTAAAAGGTGACGACTGCTTCTTGACGCGATCTCTAACGTTTAATACATAGGACGAAAGACTACATATTCGAACGTAAATATAAAGACTTCTTTCTCTCGCAGATAAGTCTAAATTCACTGCTCGCTCTATATTTTTTTTATTGTAAAAGGAAACAAATGACCTAGCTCGTTTGCCTTCCATCAGCCATCCTTTTTTCATTTTTCAGCAGCAAAAATTTTTAATGTCATACGTAGACTGTCCACTAGCACTCCATTTACTTTTCTATTTCCCCTCGTAGACGTTATTAGCGCCATCTGCGTATTTGTTCTCCTCTCATCTTTTGTCTATCTTGACTAGGAGTGTTCATGCTGCTACCACACTAAGAATCAGAACTACACAAAACTAAAAACTAAAAAAAAAACATGCACTTGTCCGCAATTAATATAATAAAGTTCATACATATTTATTCTGTTTTCGATAATGTTTAGACCAAGGTTTCATCTGGTCTGCGAATGACTATATGATATTTGACCCTTCACATGCGTTTTAATTTTGGGTACATCAGAATATTCATGGTGTGTAAGTTTGGTCATTTGATAGGATCCAAAATACTAAGGTAGGAGTTTAAACTTGTTTCCAAACTGTTTTCATCATTGCTGCAAACTTCCCATACTTGTATTGTTAAGTCTCTTTTCTGTTGTAGTTCTACGATTTTCCTCTTGAATCTTCAAAATGTTCTGTTTCGCATCTCATCTAATGCTTTCACGATTTTGAAAGAATTGATCTTGACTCTCCCAATCTGTAACCCCCACTGTCTACTCTCAGACCCAGCTAAAGGTGGGGGAGGAAGTGAAGGACGACTCGACACGATACTTTTTAATTATTTATTCAGCACACAGATTATATAGCACAGACAAAATTGAATTAACTAACTATGTTGAGATGTTTCCCACGAAACCACAGGGGTTTTGCTACGAGAGTCGCGAGTTCGGAGAATACTTCTAATCAATTGATCCACCTTTTATGAATCAATATTCTATCAATCTATAAATGATTTACACTGTAGCTATGTGACTAATTATCACTTAAATCTTTTAACAATTTAAAATTCGAAATGCTCTATCAACCTATCTAATACCTGATCTGTAGATATTCTTCCTATCTTCTACTTCTTAATATTTCAATCTCCTGACAATTTCAATTAAGCATCAATTCACCTCTACCTATCTATCTAGTATGCAAATCTCTCAACTATATATAATAGAACTGATCTTCATATCACGGTTTCTTCTTCAGAAAGGGTTGTTGATATTCATAGCCCAAAGATTTTCCCTAGAGGGTTAATGGAAGGACGCATATAGATCCGTCACAAATCGAGCACACTTCTTATGATTACACCTTCAGGAATTTTTGACTTATTTCTTATGAGAAATTCAAATTCTGAGTATTGAGTGTTGCATGAATCTGAACTATTTAACACACGTTGTAGAGAAACGACAAGATTGTTCCATTTTGTGGAGTTAATGATGGACACACATTTTTGTAAACACTTGAATCAGGACTTCATGAATTCTTTCAACTTGTCTGTCTTCTCTTGACACTCCCGTACTTATTTCCACATTCCTATTTTTCCCTTAGCACAATATTTTTTGAATTACTTAGTTTATTCTAAAGCTCCTTCTATATCTTTAATTATATGTGTACGATTTCCAAAGGTTTTCTGTTGAAACTTCGGCCTTTCAATAGCATCTTGAGCTGTGAATTTTGGGTCGGATAAAGCCAAGTAAATTCTGTAAATGCATAAATAACAGAGAATATATGATAACAATTTGTGTTGATCGTGTTAGGAATGACCCAATCAAAAATCTGCCTTAATAAAACTTCCTTACAAATAGGATGTAGGAAACATTCTCCTTTCACACTCTTCTTATTAACCAAAACACATTAGACGTAATTTTAACACTCTATCAATACACTTTCTTATATTTGGGAAGAAATAGTTGCGTATCACCAATTCTTCTGCCTTTGCGGCATACAAATGTTCAAAAACCGCCCCTTTAACTTCCCTCCAGTGTCAACTTCTGCAAAACCCATTCTTAATGAATCTCTACTCTCAAAAAGAAACATGTTTTTCAAATTTCAAGTTACCTCTTAACCAACCCCTTGGTGGTCGTTTTCGATGAAATCCGTTTTTGAGGACATTTACTCAAGAAAAAAAAAGTGCTTACGAAATTTCAAGTCTACAGGTCCAACAACTCAAAAACGGAATATCTCTATAACCTTCCACAACACCTTTTGTGAGACAATTTCCACAAAATTCGATCTTAGTAAATCTCTACTAGAAAAAAACATGCTTGCCGAAATTTTGTCTAAAGGTCTAATAGTTCAAAATCGGGATTAAAACCTAAATCGCCCACGTAATTACTTTGGAAAACAATTTTCACAAAACTCGTCCTTGAAGAATTTACAATCATTTAAAGAATAATGCCTGCCAAATTTTATTTTACTATATCTAATAATAAAAAAGTGGGAATTTTTTTCTTACTCCATAACCCTGCCTCCTTCCTTAGGTATCTATTTAACTTGAATAATATGCTTACGTGCGCGCATGCGAAATATCAAGTCTGTGGGTGTAATATTTTCTGATATCTTGTGTGAGTCGCCTTTCTTCTTCGTATAAATTTAGAGAGAGAAATTAGAAATCTTCTGATGATTCTATACTCAAACAACTAAATTACAGAGGAAATTTAAGAACATAATTTTAAGAACGGTCCTAATTTTTAGTACATTTTTTCCTCATTTTAAGTTCTAGTTACATTTTTTTAAATTTAATTTTTGTTGTTGATTTTAGTTTTAATTATTTGTTTCAGTCGAACATTTTTAATAGTCTAAAATACAATAACTTGGTAGGAATAATAAAATTCATAGTTAAAACACAAATTGTGTTAAAAAATGTCGTCCTTTCTTTGATTTCAAAGTACATTTATTAAAAAAAGTGAGAATTAAAATCTCTCTCCTTATTTAATGCTTTTTGAACTAAGGCCAGTTATGAAATTACAGGAAACAAAAATCAATAGTTTTGTGTAAAAAATAATTTAATCTAAAAAAATATTGTAATAAGTAGTTATTTATCATTAAAAAGAAAAATCATTTAAATCGGAATATTATTCAGTCACCAAGTTTTTTTGTTATTGTTTAAAGGACTAAATCATTTTCAAGAATTTTTCGATTTGATTACTCGTATCTCTCGGTTTCTAAAATTAGCCTTTTTTTAAAATGCAATATGCTACCTGCGATTTACATTTTCCAACAATACTTTAAAATTACTACTGCCTTATGATTAAAAATATAAAGCAAGGAACATGATTTTATTTCAATAATTCTGTTACAAATTTTCAGATCTAAAAAGGCAATAAAAATGCCTTTTTTCAAGAATTTTCAGGGAAAAAAAGCATTGAAAAAACCATGTTTCTTACTATAGTAATGATTCAGTTAAGAATTTCCTGTTTCAATTTTCATTAAATTAAATTAGTTTATGATTTAAAAAATGTTTTGAATAAAATACCTATAAAAAAAGGGGGAGACAACTAACTACTCACAAATGTATAAATATTTTTAAGGACAAAAAAAAAAGACATAAGATGTGCTTTAATATTAAAAAAACATTTCTATTGGATTTCATTAGATTAAATTAAGAATAATTTTTTTTAAAATTCTGTATCCTTCTAATACACTATCTGGCTAAAAGTATCCGGACACCCCTTAAAAAAGGGATTCTGGCGAGTGACGCAATTTGATACGGAATTGAAAGCTATAAAAGTGTTGGTAGTGGTTTGTCAGATTGTATTTATGCGTTTGTGTGGCAATGAGTAAGTCAAAGGAGCTTAGTGAGTTTGATCGTGGCAGTATAGTGGGATGCCACCTTTGTGGGAAATCAGTTCGGGAGATTGAAGACATTCTACAGAAGCCTAAATCCACTGTGAGGAATCCATTGTGAAGTGGAAACGTCGAGGCAGAGTGAAACGGCAGAAAAACGAACCGGTAGGCCGAAAATACTTGGTTAACGCAGCCGCAGAACTCTGAAAAGAGTAGTGAAACAGAATCGCAAGTCCTCGTTGGTGGAAATTTCTAAGGAGTTCCAAAGTTCATCAGGAATTAGTATTAGCAGCAGGACTGTCCGTCGAGAGTTAAAAAACTTAGAATATAGAACACTGGGTGTCTGGATACTTTTGGCCAGATAGTGTAGATCTACTACCTCATTTTATGTTGGCTTTGAGTTATTGAGTACATTTCTGTGTCTGGGTTGGTATCCTTGATTTTTTTCAGTTTTTTCTGAATGAAGACCAAAGTTCAATTGAATTTTATCTAAGACGTCGTGTAAGGACGGTTTCTTCTATTTTACTTACAGCATTCTTATAAAAAAATTCAACTTTAATTGAACTTATTGTAACTATGACTAATAACTTTAACAGAGGTTGTAATAAAAAATTTAACTCCAGGTCAAATTGAAGATCGTGTTTCGTTAGGCTTAGGGTGACTAAATGTATTCCATTACCATTAAATATAGAAATAGGAGTAGTCAACACAGAAAATACGACAGCATCGTGATTTCTAGAATATTTAATAGCCGTTAAGGAAAGGAAAGGAGATTGAATGTTTTTATGAGAGGAATCTTGTTTCAGTAAAGAAATTAATCATCATTCATCTTATAGTTGACATAGAATTAATCAAAATGTTCGACCACCTAATATCACTTCTAGGACGCATTGAGAATTCTGATCATCATATCGACATTTTATTTATTTTTATTGTGGATTATATCTAAGAAAATAATGTATTGACAGCTTATTTAGATTGTGATAAATATCTGCCATTATTTTTAACGTTTTTATCAAGAGTTTAAATTAACTCAATTTTTGCATCAGTCTCTATAAACAACCCATTTTTTGTAACACTTATTAAAAATATGGGCAATTCGGATACAAATTTCTCAAACTTTTATACATCATTGCAGATCTTTGCATGCGATTGTTGAAGCCATGATACATATTTTTCGAATATTTATATATTTATATTTAATTTTAATAACTTAATGTCAGGAGTACTGCTTCTATATTTCGTATAAAACTGGGGATAAGTATTTTAGTCATAAAGCTACATTTTTATCAAATAGTTATATACATATCTAAATATTTGTGGTTTGTTTAATTATTATTTGAGATCTATTTTTATATATACATGAGGATATATCGCAAATCTTTAATTATCACTACTAATAATCTAGAAATGAACGTAATTTTTATTTATTATTCCCTTAACTCTTAACTATGCAATAAACTTATTGGCTGGGAATAAATATTTAATCTCGTTTGTTGTGACAGAGAATAGTTCTTAAAATAGACAAGAACAATAGTTTGTAACATGAAAATCTTACAAAAACGACACATCTTGGAGTGACATATCCTCATTGTCTTATGTTAAGTTATCAGAATCTCTCAAAATGTTCAATGACTATGATCTCCATCTGTCTGCGCCATAACTGCTAAATGATATAATTAATACTGAAAGGAGAAAAATAATATTGAGAGCAAACACCAACTAATATTATCCATCGTTTTCGGAGCCTAATCGCCTTCAGTCTAGCATTATCTTCCTCTTTTGCTATCGTTTTCAAAACGCATTATTGTTTAATGCTTTAAATAGTCACATTAGAAGAGAAATGATCATAATAAATTCAGCACACGCAGTCATATTGAGTGCATCTTCGTGCGGTCCTTTCAAAATGTTTATAGGTACCATTACCTTTAATTTTAATTCTTTTACATGGTCTTGGACACTTTGTTTTCATATGGGATCCAATTTGATTACGCCCTGTGGCAACTAAATCACCTAATTTATGAGGTATTCGTATGCGAAAGTTGTACATTTTCTTATTTAGCACCTGAACTTTGGATGTTTACTTTTTGGTATTTA
Source organism: Trichonephila clavata (assembly GCA_019973975.1). Taxonomy (NCBI): domain Eukaryota; kingdom Metazoa; phylum Arthropoda; class Arachnida; order Araneae; family Nephilidae; genus Trichonephila; species Trichonephila clavata. The sequence goes on from BMAO01005775.1 coordinate 157,348, forward strand.
CTGTGAATAGTTGCCATATTTTTCAAAATTAGCTTTTAATTCGTCTTCAGACATTCAGTATAAAAGAATCATTATTTTTCATGCACTTCCTTTTGCACCCTTATTCCTTCGAATAACGATTCAAAAGGAATAATATAAGTGCTTCTTTGATACGTCAAATCTATTGTTTGTTGCATTGTGTGAATTAACATGCTTCTACTAATATGATGGATTTTTCAGTAATAGTTGAAAAAGAATGTGGATGATTATCAGATTTTAAATCATTCATATTATCTATTAGCCCTTGGTAAGTTTATTGCAATTAAAAGTCGGTTTATATTTTTCACAGAACAATACTTTTGGAATTCGTTTCAAGTAAAGGCCATAACAAGGTCAAAAATGAATCGAAGCGTACTTCCAAATGTAGTTTTTTGCAGTTTCAACTTAGATGTTTTGATGGGATATAACCGGGAGAATTTTAAAAAGTCGTCAATAATTGCCAAAATGCACTCGTAATTCATAATGACAATTCCTAAGGGCCCTATATTGTGACGGGTGCTTACGCGTTTCACTAACCTTCTCTCGAATTCTTTAAATGTTTTATTTATTTCAACCAATCTCCACCGAGAGCCTAAAGTGTGATTTATGCAAATAAGATATTTTATAAGTTCAGATTTAGCAAGTTCGAAAATGATATAAAAGGGGGAAATGAAATGAAGAAAAAGAGGAATTGAGAGAGTAGTTTTTCTAGTAGAAATATAGTCGTCGGGAGTAAAGTCTATTGAAAAGTATACAAAAAATCAGTTCGGGATAGAACTGAGAGATAGCTGAGATTGAAGCCACTTATTAAAGGAATCCAAATATTGAAGAAGTAGTTAGAAGAACCTGCCATAACAAAAGGTATCAGGTTAGTTTATTTTCCCAAATTAAATATAAGTGTGTAGCTTAATTGTACGCGTCGACTACCGTAGATTCAGTTAAGATTCCGTCGTTCATAATTATTGAATTCTTCTCATACTCCAGTGTGTTTTATTGTTCTTAAAATTTGAATAGTATTTGTGTAATTTCTCAATTAAGAAAAGTTAATAAAAAAGATTGATTTATTAAATAAGTAGTAATTCATTATGAATTCAACACATTCAGATTTAGATAATACACGAAGGGGAGTTAATAATCTTAGAGGTAGTGATAGACTACGACAAGATAATATATGAGGTAAATAATCTTTGTTTATTGGGTGAAGAACTCTATCCTCAGCTTTTGTTTCTCACGGTTTATTAAGATTCAGTGCCCCCCCCAAACTCACCTTTGTGTATTTATATATATGTGTGTTTATATACTTTCCTCGTTGTCTTTAGGTGATGTCTTCCCTCAACTAAACTTGTATGTGTGTGTTCCGTGTTAATTAATAAATTCATATGGTTTCACACGGGAATCTTTCTATTAAGCTGATTTAAATCAACCCCACTCGTATACTCTAAATTGTTTAAGAACCTTCACTTCGTTTGCTCTCTTTAATATCCTCACATCTGGTAATTTCCTTTGTTTTTGCAATTTTCTTTAGATTCTAAAGATTATTTGCATACATAAAGGTTCCCTGACAAGGCGAGATTCTCATAACAAGGAATGTCATACGGTAGTCCAAGAGGTTAGAACAAATGCGCATGAGAGCTCGCTGTGATACGTATTTTTATAAAAAGTAACTACCTTAGAGATTGCGATTAAAAGAAAAGCTATTATTAAGCTGTAAAGAGAGATAAAGAAAAGAAAGAAAGAAACAAAGTCGAAGTGAAATAGCGTGAAAGAGAGAGAGAAATCATAAAATTAAATCAATATAATGTTCTTTTTGTTTAAAAACATGTAAGTATAATTTATGAGTTTAATTTTTTTTTGGATTAGGATGTGTAATGAAATATTTTTCTTCGTCAACGTTAAAATAATTTACGAGTTTTAATGGAATACACAGAACGTTAAAAAGACATCAGCAATCTCTTTCATTTCACCATACAAGTGGAGTAGAAAATATTGGATTTTCTATTTTCAGTTTAAAGTAACGCCATCATTATTATAATAGTTTTGAGAAAAAAATGTTTATTGGATAAAAAGGTTTATACAAATCTGTTTTCATTGGAAGTTGAAAGAAAATGAAATTTAATTAGGTATGTCTTAGTTTTCAAAATGGCTCAGTAGTTTTTGTTTTTCCTTTCTCAATGATATTTTCTTTATTATCGACATTTTAATGCTTCTTCTTATCTAACATTCTCATTTATTGCAACTTTTATTTTCTCTTTTAACGTATTAATGTGTATTGTAACTTATCAAGTTAGAATAAGGAAGCTGGTTCGTTGGATACTATTCGAGCTGTTTTTCTTGCTTAGATGCAACTCTCTTTTATTTTTTTGTTTTCATTTATTCTTTCTTCATTTTTGGTTCTGCTTTCTTACTTTGCTTAATTTTTTATTTAACAAAAGTAATTTCCATTAAAAATGTTGTAAATTTTGACTATCTTGGAATAACATGATAAAAATTATATTGAGTAAATATTATATATTTAAATGAACTTAGAACAGAGCTCAGCATTACAGCACACCTTTTTAAAACTTAAGGTCAGGTATTCTTTAAAGTAAAATATTTTAAAGTATTAAGTTATAAAATAATTTTCTGTTAAATAACTTTTCATTACATACATAAATTTGTAGAATATGTACATTAACATTCACAAATAATGCAGTTAATTACATCATATTCTATCAAACATCAATTTACATGAAAAATTTCTTTATCCATTACCACATTACCTAAAAGCGAAACTGCAAAAACACGTACATATCAGTAATTAAGCGATAATTACGGGATGATCAGAGAGGAAAAACATATCTGTGCGTTCGTGTGCATTTAGTCTCATAATACGCATTATCTTGCTATGAAAACCAGTTGCTGACTCACCATATATATACTATTATCGTTGCGTAAGATGTGCCAGAATACCAGTATTTACTGTCAGCAGAATGTCCTGTCCTAAATCTGAAAGACCTCGATTATTCTATACGAGAAATTACCACTCGTGTAGGATGAAATGTAAGTATAATAGAGAAATGTGCAGCGAGATGGATGTAAGGTCATATAACAACGTGATAGAAGAGCAGGGAATCTAAATAGAAGTCCCCCAAATCACACTGACACCAGGTTTAGCCAAATGTTTCAAGACTTGTTTGTAGCATCATGTGATGTTGAAAGTAAACTCATTCATAAGAGGGTGCATCTGTCAGAAATCAAACCATTCGCGATATGTTATATGGGCAATGCCTAATTAAGTGGAAGTTAGTCACCAAAGTTCCCTTAAGATCTTAGCGCAAGACATCATATTTGAGTTCATGTCAATGTTGCAGCCACTGGGGTAATGAATTGCATCGAAAACTGCTTTTTATTAATTCCGATTTTGTGCATGGATGCATTACGTTTGAGGATGGATGTGGTGAGTTGGCAAGAAACTTCACTTGTCAGCCCATCTTGTTACTGACTAGCCGTCACATCAGTCCTAAATTAGATTTCATGGTTTCGCATCATATTTTGAAAGCGGACATTCCTTGTTCCCTCTGCCTTCAGTTTCACACCAGACTGGAACTCAACAAAAGTTGTTTTGCAGGAAGTTTGGTCATTTATGCAGGCTTACCCCAGTATGTTAATTCAGCATTATGTTGCAAGGCTTCCTATTACCCAGAGAATTCTCAGTAGCTTCAATGGAATTAACATCCTTCCTTGACCGACAAATGCACTCGATTTCCTTCCGATCGAACATGTGTAAGTTCTTATCGGATGTGCAATATACCTGACACCACAGCAACATATCGTAGAGCAATTTAGATTGGCAAAGAACTCGGCTTGGAAAAGAGTATTTCAGGATCCATTAATGACTTCATCGACTTTCTCACTAATTTGAGGATATTAAGGCTACCACTAACCCAGTGTTACTTAAATTTTCAAGACTGACTTTTCAATCATAATTTTTTTCATCTCCCCTCTTTTTTAATGGTAATGTATTGAATGCAATAATAATGTAATTTTTTGAAAAATTTATAATACGACCTTATTTACAAACAAATTATCAATGTTAGCACGAAATTCTATGCATTTGTTACTTTTAAGTAATAAATAGTTTTAGTTACTTTTGTTGTTGTTGTTGTTGTTGTCGTGTCCTTCCCGCAGGAAGGAATGAAAGTTGCCATCGCATGTGAGACAGGTTGGACATCTTAACGATAGATGGCGACACCATCTATCTCCACCTCCACAATTTTGGCATAGAACTGAATGGGAGGGAAATATTCTCTAGCCCCTGCTCTCGTGATTTCTGCTGCGACCACCCACAAGACTTTCGGACCCACTGATTTAACGAGCACGTACTCCGTCTATACTCGGTGGTATTTAGTGGCATCGGGCATCGAACCCAGGTCCTCCGGTCTGGAGTCCGATGCTCTAACCACTAGGCTACCCACGGCTTAGTTACTTTTTGTAATAGGATATGTATTATGTCACTTTTCATAGTTTAGAATGCATTTTGTTTTTCTTCCTTTCAGTAAATTATCATTATATTTTTAAATAATCTTTTATTTTCTATTTTTCGATATGCTTGCGCCTCCCCACGTAGGGATATCAAGTCTCTTTGTGCCCTACAGTTTCAGAAACGTTGCATTAACATCTTAAATGAATTAATAATTCCTTAGTGCGTATTTTTTCTGAAAATAATTTGTATGAAAGTATTTTCTCTACCTTTTCTATTTACTTTATTCTATGCCTACGTGAATTTCTTCACGGTGTTGTAATTTTACTTTATGGACTGTGTTAAATTAAATGTGCGCAAATTTACCCTTCCGCTATAAAGCACTTTGCTACAAGTACACATTCTTATTAATAAGATACAGTTATTTTTCTTTTACACATCTTTTTATCATATTAAAATTTACTCAAGTTTTGAATAAATAAATATCAAAATAAATTAAATGCATAGAGAGATAATTTAATTTAGCCAGACTTTCAAACAAATATTACATTGTTTTTACTTAACTTGTGAGCTCTGTACAGTAGTCTTTAACAGCAAAATTTGAATTTAATTTTCTGAACATTTTTTGAGGAGATTTTCCAGCCATCCATAAAACTTTAATAGAAAATGCTTTTTAATATTAAGTGGGTAATGCAGACGCTTAAAACTTTACCATATCTCTAATTTGGCTTTCACATTAAATAGTCATTCTCTTTTTAATTCCCTACACTTTTCTAATTAAATAGTGTTGTTCATTTGCATATGTCAGAGTTTTTTTCTTCACAAAATGTGGTACTTATATCATAGAGCTAATTCATTAGGTAGTTTCAATTGGCAGTTAAGAGAAAAGTGTGTGTGAGCGCGCAACACTCTTAAACAGAATTCTTTGAAGTTATGCATATTAATTTCTTTGAAGTGTAAGCAACAAAGAAAACCAGAACATAAAGCAGATTATTTTAATTTGCTTGAATTAATTTTCTGACGTTATGTAAGTTACAATTCAGATCCTGGAAATTTAGTAAATTAATCGTTTTAATATTTTTAAAATAGTTTTTTTTTCACGTTCTTCTATAGAAAATATTAAATTATGCTATCCGTTAGAGAACATTTTATCAATATTTAATCTATAAATAATTTCGTCATTGAGGTAAAAGCAAAACAAAAATTAAACTATTTTATTCTTCTTTTTTAATCATATTATAGTACGATATGATATGATATGACATAAGTCCTATCCTTATGTGTTAAATCAGTGCTTGTGTCAGAAAGATAGCGAGCCTAAAACAAATGAATTGTTCTTGAAATGAAATTACACTACTCATTAATACATATTGTAATAATGGTTGGGTTTCCCCAGCCATTAATGTACGAGAGTTAGAAGGAAAACTAGCCACATAGAGTTAAGACAACATAATTTATTTTCTATTCTCAACAATGACACAAATTCAACAACCCAAGTTAAGAAATGCACCAATTGATAAATATGGGGGTATTACCGAAGTAGACGTGGTAATTGGAGTTATAATAATAAATCGGATCACTCACTCTTAGCATTTCCAAGCAATACACCTTCTTATATTAGAAAATAATTTCTAAAGTAATCCAAACCAAACGGAACGGATCCAATTTAACAAATAATTACCCAAATCGTCAATCTTAATATTAATCAAATAATCTATGAAGTTTTCTCGTCTAAATTAACGTTATCTTTCGTTAATCTTTTGATATCCTTTAGATTCTAACCTCTCTCTCTTTCTTGAACCCGAAAGCTAAAACTTAAATACACGATATAATTTACATATATCGCGTCTTCTTCTTTGAGAAGAAGTTTTCAATTAAAAATATTTAAATAAAGTAATTTCCCAAGATGATTGTTTGGAAAAACACGGAAAGACCCGTCACAATATAACTATCAGTATTTTTTAATATTTGATATTACTTTCGTAAATTCCATTCTTCAATGAAAACGATCTTTATCCCCCTTAAAAAAACAGGTCCTCAACCACACATTTAATTTATATTTCAGTAAACCTGATGATGAAAAATACAATTAAAAAACTTTGCACTTTGGTGTATAATCATCTTGCACAGTTTTAATCCTAAATTTAAAATTAAAACTGTGTTAGAATAAATGTGTTGGTAGCCTTATGTAAAATTCAATTTTAGTTCTTCACCTATTAATCTGTCAGTCCTTATTGCGAACATTTCTAGTTCTTTAAGAATATTTGAATAGGGATTCAGAAATAAATTGCGTGTGCTCAAAAGTTATGAATATTGCGATTTCAAATCTTTGAATCAAGTAGTGATTGAGATCTGTGAATGCTGAAAATTGGAGAATAAAACTTCGCGATTTTTGTATGGCTATAAATTTTAAAACAAGTAGAATTTTATAATCCTTAAGTTTTTTTATGATGTTCTACTATAATAGTTTTGCTATTTGCTGATTTATATTTATAAATTCTTTAAATTCCTTACATTACACTTAAAGTTTCGATGCTTTATAGGCAAATTATAGTTGAAAATTGATCTACCAATTTTTTATTGTATTTAAAAGTTTTTTAATAGGGATCTAATAAATGGAGAAAGTTCACATGTGTGTTTTTAAATATCCTTGAAAAACTAATATTATTATAGGATTTATATTCATATATAATAATGTACAATATTCTGTTTGATATTTTGTATTTATATTGACTTTTATTTTATGTTTATTTCAAAAATTTGTGAATATCTGTTATAATATGAAAAGCATGACAATCTTTTAATTTATCTGAACTTAGTACTTCTTATGTAATTGATAATTCTGTTGTACTTAGTCCAAACATAAATGATTTAAAGGTTTTGTGTTAAAATTAATCCTAAAATTTTAAGGTAACTGGGACTTCTGAGAAAAGGAAAAATGAACTTTTTTATTCTAAATTTAAATAGTTCTCACTCACTTAAATTAAAAGCAACCAAAGTAAAATTTTTACGTTGAATTATCTGTGTATTTATGTACTTGTTAATGTAAAGAATTCCATTTTAATTTATAAATAAATCTGTATGAACAATAATAAAATATATAACAATAATATATTTTACTTTCAAGGCATGTTCTTCCCTCTACGTACACTTTACATAAAATCCACTGCATATATAACTACAAAACTTTACAGAGTTTTTGCAAACATAAAAATCTATAAAAAATGAAATTAAATCTTAAGAAACAAATTTATAAAAATTTTAAAACTTAGGGATTTAAATTTTATGCAGAAATTGTGCTATATCTAATATTTTTAAATGTTTATTAAAAAAAGAATTCATTTACTTTGTTGAAAATTTGTTTATCTTATAATATGCAAAATATCAGAACTATAGGAAAGTATAATTTGGGAAAAGTGTACCGGAATCACCAAAAAATGTATTTTGAGAAAATTGCAAATAAAGATATTTTCCTCTATGATTTATAAAATAATATTTTTAATACAATAAAAGACCATATCATAATTAATTGAATTATTTTGCATCATTTTTAATTTTTTTTTATATTTTAAGCTTAGAGAGTTCTAGATTATTTCGAAGTCTTTTTAATTACTCTTTCCCTACTTCATCAATCCGTGTTATCAACGATTCACATCTTCTTCCATTTTAAATACCAAAAATTTTATGTCTATAAGTTTTAGTATTTTTACTTCACTTTGAACATCATCATTACAGGATATTACTAAATTCCTTACACATATTTTTATTGTCATAAAAATACTCAAAAAAATGTCTTTGATGAATTTACGAAGTTAATTTGATGTTTAATTTAAATGGAACTCTGTTTTTAAAAATTATAACAAAATAATATCTGTTTTTGTTTTCATACATATGAATATTTATTTATTTTAATGTAAAACCAAAAGTAATAAACATATAGAGTTATTCATGAACATTCAAATGTTAACAATAAGCAGTTAGGAAACACGAAATGTCTATTTTTCAAGCTGTTTATTTAATTTAGAATATAATCCTCAAAATCTACTTTGTACTTTATATACTTGATTTATTACTTAGAAACTACACTGATTATTTATAAATGAAAAGCTAGACATAATTAACATCTCAAAAAACAAAATTCTTTTTTTCAAAATTTTGCAACAAATCATTTAAATTTTCCTTAATTTTTGCACAAAAAATGCACAATTTTCAATAAATTTGAAGATATAATGTAGAAAAATTACATCCTTCAAATAGAAAAATTAGTTTTTTACAATACATATTGAATACACTACGGATTTTGAAGAAAGTGTACCTGAATCACAGTTACATCACATTTGCTTACGATTTTAAAATTCAATTTTCTAGCGTTCTTTTGATCAAATTCTCATAAATAATACATCTATAGAAGCAGCAAAGTGCCCTTTATTTTTAAAAGTAAAATAAAAAAATGAAAATTTAAAGCACCTTCACGTCCCAGTTACCTTAAAAGTTTTTAGAGAGTGTTCATTATTTTCTGTTCAAATGATTCTGTTAATGCTAATTATATAATACCCCAAACTAGAATTAAACTAAATAAATATATAAAGCAATTCTAAAAACACTTTTTTGTGTAAGAACATGTAAAATGTTTAAAATATTTAAAACACGAAAACGATTGCCACTTTTCTTGGAATACAATTAAGAGAAATATTTACATTTCCCTTAGTTAATCCCTGTTACTCAGCAGTGGTATAACTTTTTCTTCTTGGCTGATAAATTCAAAATATTTCGCTAATAAAAGCTTCGAATGTAAACAATCATTTTCCCGACTTGTTTTTAGAAATAAAGTAAATGAAACATTGAAAGCAAATGTATTCCTATTGTTTTCATTCTTGAGTTCCATAGTTGAAGCCTTTTATATACACAGAGACTACATTATTTTCATTCAATAACACAATTATTATAATATTTTGCAACAATTCTATCCATTGTATTTTCGTGCCTGCTGTGTTTTTTTTGTTTATGTACAAGAGCATTCTTATTACATTATTTTATTTTCAATATGTAAATGAATGGTTGAATAGAAGTGAATATGCTCTCAATGTAAATGAATTGTTTCAGGTTCTGTGTAATGAAATTCAAATAATACCAATTGGTACATCATGATTATTTGACATACAAAAAGGCAATCGCCATTTAAGAGTAGCCTCCCAATATGTTTATAGGAATATCCTACGAAATATATATTTTTTTTCTGTCAAGGGTAATTGTGTTTGTATAAAAAATGTAATTTTGTGTGCGTGCTGAAACATATTAATGGAATAAAACATTACCATGCATGGGAAAAAGAAAAAAGTCACTATTTATTGTCCAAAGTAAATATAATATAGTAAATACAGAATGTCTTGGTTAGATAAAATAATCCTCTAGCATAGCTGTTTTACTAAGTTTAAATCAGCGTTTCTCAAACTGTGTGGGACGTGATAATTTCTACAAGGGGCGGCCCAAGCATATTGAGAAGTCGAAAATAAAATATTATTTAAAATATATATTAATTTACTGTAAGTAAACAAACAAAATGCATTCTGACATAATAAAAAGTAAGATTAACATTTACATTGATATTATGCACTTATAAATGAATCAGTATTGCACAATGTTTTTATAATTAATTTTACAATACCAAGTTAGGAACACGTTTGATAATTACCAGTGAGACACCATGGGCTTGTCATATATAAAATTATGCACAAAAGTTAAGACTTATTTTGATAACTTGTACGGTTTATAAATATTCCCTTCCCTGCCGATTAAAAGTTACGCGATTCGCTTCCCAATGCCTCCGTTTTCCACGTAGAAGCGCGTATGTGTTGAATGGGGGGGGGGGGAGAAATGAATAAATAAGAAAAGGAAAGGTCTTCGCAAATACACACTGTTAAGGTCATTTTATTGCATTCCAAAGCATTCGGAAGAAGTTTATGGATAGCAGTGACAGAAAAGATAGTACTTCGGAGAGACGCATATATACGTCGGGAAATTTATCGCACCAGTTGAGCGAGATATATATACACAACGTCGACACTTAAGCGGTTAAAGTCGTATTGTAGCTTTAGAATCAAAGTATAGTATTATTGAATTTCTGCATTGTCATTTGTACAGAGGGGGGCGATTAAATTATGATTGAATATTGGGTCGCAAACATAGAAAGTTTGAGAAGCAATGGTTTAAATGATTAAATTTAAAAAAAAGTCGACGTAAAAAAATAAAGATGAGATTGCGTAGGCTTTAAAACAGATTACATTTCTTTAGTACATATCGTTTTCTTGACATGCCTCTGTAAAATAAGTTTTAAAGAAAACGAAGAATACACAAACAAGGCCACTGATATTTTCATTGCTTTGATACCGTGATAACAATGTTCACAGATAATTAGTTGAAAAGTTTTTACAAAATGACATTGCTTTGCAGAACAAGAAATTAAAAAAAAATATTATATTTATAAAATCAGCTATGATAATATGTGAACATAGTTTGTAACAGAAGGATCGGGTTGCTTTAATAGTTCAATAAATGATTTTGTTGATTTATGTTATTTGTTTGAGGTAACGACAGAAATAAATGTGATGTAAGGATTCAAACTAGTGAGAGTTTTTTGAAGTGCTACCACTCTCTTATCTCAAAACAAACAGAAAACTTCTGGACGAGATAACAATTCTTAATCAAATTGTAATCTAAAGAAACATTCTCCCAATATCATTTTTAAATAGAATATGCAATGCACAGTTGACATAGATCTTAAATACTTAGTATATATTTCAATTTCTTTCACAATTACAAAATAAAAAAAAAACATTTTCGAAATTCTTTTTTTTATAAATAAAAGTAATTTTTTTGAAAAAAACCTGTTGTGTTGCACGTAATTACAATAGCACACTTAAATTTAGATTCATGATCACAAATTATTGAGAAAAGAAATTAGTTTATACAGATCAGGGGTACTCAACCTTTTTTCCCACTGAGCCGCAACAGGAGGATTAATGGAAAAAGCACCATAAGACTAAGGCAATATTAGACATTTAAAATGTGAAAAATTGATCAAAACATTAAATTTTCTTTTTGGATTTTAATACTATATTAATCTCTATCAAACACACATAAAAAATTTTCTTCGTCTATATGCATTTTTTACTGAGTTATGGGGTAGTTTCGGTTCTCTTTCGTCATGACCATACAAACAAAACATATAAACAAAACTGCCAAGTCGTTTGATAGTTGATTTTTTTTTCTTTTGACACAGCCTCTCTTATTTTTATTTCAAATATCAATTTATCAAATGTAGAATGGCAGCAAAGAGGAGTTTTGGCTGAAATCAGTATTATTTGTTTATAATTAGAAATCTGTTTCATCCATAAAATCGTTACTACTCCAGTTCATTCCCTATTTCACTGTTATTTGTTACTAACTATTACAGTTTCAAAAGGAAAAACAAATCTTGCAATTCGCTCCCGTACGACATTGACAGCAAAATTGGACGATTTAATTGCTTGATTGTGAGGATTTCCCGCTAAATTTTTAATACATTGTTCTTAAGTAATTGAATTTTTTAGGGCAATGGTTAATGTGCGGGCCACTCATAAAAGCTCGGCGGGCCGCAGGTTGAGTATCGCTGATGTACATATATTAAATCTTTTATAAAATGTTTCTTTTAATAACGCATACAAATTTATGCATATATTATCACATTGAGATATATTTTTACAAAATTATGTTTTAGCATAATGTTCTGAAGTAGTAAATGTTAAAATACATTGCATATTTTTAAAATGTACATAAGTCTATTGAAATAAATGAGTAATAATTTTTTTGATTTTATCTGCTAATAAGTTATAGAATTTAACTTCATACTTTACCGTACTAATAAAGATGTTTAAATATCAAATATGTCAAATCTAATATATATATATATATATATATACAAATTTCACTTAATATTAATTTTAAGTTCTTTACATATGTAATCTTATAAAATTTTTCTCTAAATAATTGCAAATACTATTTTTCTTAAGTCCTATCTCATTGAATTTCTTTCTTTAACTGGTTTAAATCATATGTTTTGATAGAAAGAGAATGTCTCAGTAGCTTAATTGCACCTTATTCAGAGATTATCTGATGTCAAACATTTTCTCAAAACCACTTACAAAGTTTCTAAAAATAAGTAATATTTCCCTTCATTTTACAACGGGATTATGAAAGCCCTTCAATTTTCGCCATTTTTATTCCTTATTTAATAGAACGTGAAAATTAGCCTCTCTTTTGTAGTGGATAGAGAAGGCGGCTAACCTCCTATGTTTAAAATAATTTCACAAATTTGTTTCTACTCGGTTATTTACTTTATCGCAATTATTTGCACAATTCACACACACACACACACACACATACTTGTCAAAATCACACAATAACTCGATATTTGGGTCGGAGCAATACTGCCGTTCGTAGATGTAGGCAGAAATGAATGATCCATGGGCGTTCAGAGCGTTAAGATGTGTTGATCAAGACCCAGAGCAATTACAAAGAGGAAAAGCTATCATCTGATCAACACTCATAGACTTTAATGTGTTTTTATATAGAGGATGAGTCGTGCATATGGGACAATAGTGATCGAAATAACCGGCAATAAGCGACTTAACGGACGGGAGTGAGGTTGTGCCGTTTGCTCCTCGCCGTTGCAATTTGCCAGATGAATTTTCATTGGTGTTGGGTACTTTCAACCTGGAACCGCACAGACAGGAATAGAATTGTTTTCAGCAATAAATACCAATTCTAACTGACTCCCAGTGACCAGTAAAGACTTGTCTGTTAACGTTAGGGAGAGCACTAGATACTCAACTGACTGTTGTCCACCACAAAACCAAACAAACGTTACAATAGGGTTTCATTTAATTAAAAAACCTGATTCCTTTGGTTGCTGTCCATAATATTACAGGTGGTATGACCTCTTACCCGTCAGAATATCGGTGAGATTATACACTCCGTATTATTACTATTTTCTGTGTGAATGATTATTAAAATGATGATACACATCCGTATATGGTAGTCTTTCAACTGTGTCTCATCGTGCTTTTTTAAAACTTTCATGACCTGCGCGTAAGCAAGATCTCTTCCCACTAGAACACGCCTGACAACTGTCCTCGATCATTCCTCGATCGCGCCGATTTAATTCACCGATTGGAATGTATGTAAAAATCATTCTTGCAAGAGGACAACTCAAAGAGTCAGTTCCCAGCTGGATAGTAGCATCAGGACAGGGATGGATTAAGCATTGCTGATTAATTTGCTCTTGCAGCTGTATATCCTCTGAACTAAACATTAATTCTTAAGATACTAATGGAAATTTGCTCTAAATACTTGTACATTGCATCGGCTGGATTTCATCGCATTTGGATCTAAATTATACTTGTTACATCGTATTGTATAATTGTATAATTACCACACACACACATATATATTCTGAATTACAGAACATTCAATATAATAATACTGTGTTCTTTGTTTGAAAACTTTTAAAATTTAGGACAATGAATTTTTATAGTTTTTTTAAATCTATAAAAACTTTTAATGGCCTTGTTTACTACTACTAATAATACAGCAATTTCTGAAAAGCAACATTTTGAAACTCTTATATTCTTTATATTGGAAAAAGAAACAGTGTAATATGAAGAAAATAAGCAATTACGATAACATCAGCAACATAACTTGCACGGCATGATATGAAAACATACACTACGTAAAGATTTACGTGTAAAGAAAAGAAGATTTTGTTTGAAAAGATCACCCTGAGAATTCTGAACTTGTTGATGTAGTTAATTTTTTCCTTTCGTTTTTCCGATTTAAAACTTCTACCGATAAATAGCCAATAAAACCTAGAGTACATATTGCCATCATTGAATATATTTTAGCCGATGTGCAGAAGTGGTTACTGTAAGCAAAGGACAATGCTAATCCAAGTGAATACCATACATGGAAAACTGCGAAAGCTTCTTCATCATTCTCTTTGAAAAGCACCCCATAAAATGCTAGAAAAAGAAATGAAACACATACTATTATATAATAAACTGTTGATATGGTGTTACATACATACATATATATATATATATATATCACGTTTTGGAGACATTTTAAAAGCTATAATTTTAAATTAATTGAACTTGAAAACACTGAAAACAGTTGATGATAAAATTAATGTGTTCCTGACATTCGCTGGCATTCTGCATGCTCATAGAATCTTGATAGTTCAAAAATGATGCAATAAGGATAAGACCTTGTGGAGGATTGAGTATCGAAAATATAGTTGCCTTCATTGACAGAAATTCAGTTCTTAATTTAAACTCCCATGCAGTTTACAAAGTTCTTTATAGTTCCTCTTCGCAAACCCATCTTCACTCGGAGAATAATCTGGAAAGCTGCTATCATGTTCTATGGGATTCAGATTTGGAGATTTGACTGCCTATTATATTGGTTATTTGCTTACAAGAAATGTGTTATAAAGGAAACAAATTATGTTAGCAATTAAGAAAGAATGAAGGAATTTGAAAGTCAGAATTGACGATATATAGTGTTAAGAAAAACGTAACGGAATTCGGAAATGAATATTGAGGATTGCTTTAAATGACTTTGATTAAAATTTTAGAAATGATACTTTTTTCTTATTTTTGATTACAGTAAGTTAAATATATTTTTACACGATCATAATAAAAGTTCCACAAGAATACGTATATTCTTTAAATTGCAATATGGTTTAAGAAAAAAACGCAATGGTCTATTAGTTTTTTCACCAATATGGCCAAGACATATATATATATATATATAACATAGCATGATCCTAATAAAGGGCTAAAACAGGGTATTTAAATAATATTTTGATTTTAATTATTCAGCTAATTGCATGCGAGGCGAAAATTCCTTGTAAAAGTTTTTCTTTAATTACAATTATTATCAAAATATTAAAAAAATAATTGCATATTTTTCAAAAAATGCAGCTATAGGTGAAATTTTTTGACTTTTTGGTTTCTTCACATTGAATTTTGAATAAAATGTATGTCTTAATTGTAGTATAAACTTGGTAAATATGAGAACTATGATAATATGTGGGCACATTTAAGCAAACAGCCATATTAATCGTAATGGTGTTTTGAGTTGAAGCATCAGCACTGCGGTGTTTTCAGTGCTCAAGTATCATGGCAACTGTGTTATTTGTTTGTGTTGCTGTGCGGCTCAAACTGAAGTTCCAAAAGACAATTTCTAATATAAGGACAACCACCTAATACTTCAAATTGAGGCTTTTACTACATTTTAGTTATCTTACTTAAGATTTGACAAGCAAAATTAGTTTTACATGAATCTTATAAAGGGCTGTAATGTTATGTGAGTCTGTGGGGGGAGTAAGTGGTTTCGTAAATTCCCTTTTCAGCAGCAGTAAGCCAACTATTGAATAATGTCACTTGAACAAATACGGGTAGTAAAATAAGGGTAATATGAGTAGTACCGAACTTTTATGTTGTTTTGACGATGTTTGATGAACTTTGTCTCTACTGAATTCTCGCTGTCAGCAGTGTCATTTTTGGAGGAGCTAAGTCCAATTATAACACAGAAAACAATCTGCGGAAATCACAGAAGACGTAGCAATAGAGCTGACGAGTGCAGAAGGTCTGGTTTCTAAGAAGAGAGTTGTCAAGAGATGTCGTACAGAATGTGTAGGAGCAAAATGCAGAGCAACAGCAAGGACCAGCTAAAAAAAAATGCATCCTACATTTGTCCTGTTTGTGGTACTAACTATTAGAATGAAAATTAAAGGCGAAAATGGGTGCAATGAGGTGGATGTTGTTCATCCTGGTTCCATCGAGGAATGTGTCGAGTTAGAAGATAACTTCTTCTACTGTAATGATTGTAGTGTAATCCTCATTAATTCAGATCTTTGTGGCAATTAACAATACTTATTTTAATTAAATAATAATTGAAATTTGCACAGTAACATATAGATTTAATTTCGTATTTACTAATGATTTTCGGACTTATTATACAGAGGTAATTTTATGTATAAGCTCTTAAATCAAAAATATTTTGGTACGAAAGCTACAAATATACAATTTAGTGGCGTTCATAAAATTATTTAATATCATTTACTAGAACATTTTTCAAATTAACATTTTTTAACTAAATATTTCTGAAAAATTATTGAAGAAAAAATTTAATATATATATAAAAAAATGAATATTTTATATTTTTAAGAAAACTAAGTATTTTATATATAATATTCGTATAAATTACTTCAAATTATAACACATCTTTTGAAAAATTTTAAATCTGAAAATAGTCATTATAATATCTTATCGTTTTTAAAGAAGTCCCTCGAAACACATATATTCATTTTTAAATTTAAGCATTAAGTATTTTGTAAGAAATTATTTCTAATTGATACAGTATTACCTCTTAACTGAGACCAGAATATTGATACAAATATTCCCCATAATCCAGCTGCCACAAAAAATAAAACTGGTTCATCCGCACTTGGTTTCCAGAAGAGAAAAAATATATTTGTAGCAATATTAATAATACTTGCAGAGAAGAAAACTGGAATTCTTCCCACTTGGTTTACCAACCATCCTGCTGAAAGTGATACGATACCACAAATGGCTCCGGAAAAGATTGCAACCAATGGAACGTGAAAGGTTCCCCAAGCACAGGCAACGAAAGACTAAAACAAGATTTGAGAATATATATGTATTTAGTAGTAACAAAAAGCCCCGAGTACACTTATTTTTTTGCCCAATTTTTGCGGCTGACTTATTTAAAATTACCATACTACCATTACTAATGTTATGGATTCTAACGTATTTTCCTATGTAAATGTTAAACACGCTTTCAGAGTTTATGTTTTACTCCATTGTTCGGACCAATCAAAGAGTAGAAGTGATTCTGGCTTGAAAGCAGAATGTGTTGCAGATTTTAGTATAATGAAAGCAATTGTAATTTAAAGTGCATGTGTAAAAAGTATTCCAATAGTTGGTAAATGTTCGTTTCTGCTTTATAATAAAAATTAGAAAATAATACTTTACAATAAAGAAGAATATTCTATACGTCAAATTGTTGGATGATGGTCTTTCTACTGTCCAGAAAACGTTGAAAAATATTCTGCGGAAAATGCTTTAATCTTCAGAAACATATCTGGAAGTCCAAAGAAAGCAACTTTACGTGAACACAGGGTATTGCACAGGACTTGACTTTCGAACAGAAAGCTCAATTCACTGCAAGTTTTGAAACGATGAATTTTGACTTTGGAAGTGAATGTGTTCCTAAGAACTGTTAAAGTATGATGCGGAAAATTAGACTATGAGGTTGCAGGTCTCGTCCAAATCCAATACTGACCACATTTCAACGTAAGAAGCTGTTGGGATTCTTCATCGTGGAGTATTGTATTCAAGACTGAGAAAAAATAATACTTTCTGGTAAAATTAAGTTTTTTTTCAAGCAGCCTAAGTTGAACCTATTTAAGACGACACACATTCACGAAATATTCAGCTTTTAAAGTCTAAAACCCACAGTAAAGCTCTTAATGAAAGTGATGGTATAGGAGAAGATTTCTTTTCGTGGTATTGAAAGATTTCACATTGTAAGAAAAACTGCAAGCCAAAGATTATATTGGAATATTAAAAATTAAATTGCTACTAACAATCGCGATCTTTTCATGCCTTTTTCAGAATAATAATGCTCTATGTCACTTTCAATATTAGTCCGGATATGATTCGAAGACAATACTTTGATTGATTTGAACAGTCCGGAACAGTGTCCAGATCTTAATAAAAAAGACAACCTGTGGCATACTAATGGATATGGGATTTCTAAGAAAAAGCCTTCAAACAAATGTAAATTATTTGAAACATAATAATTTTCTTTGAATAAGGTTGTCACGGAAGAACGTCTGTGAAATTGGTGCTATCAGTGCCAAAAAGACATAGAGCCTCAGTTAAAAACAACGGTTGGTATATAAAATGCTAATGTTCAAACACGTAATAAGCATATTATTTCCAAATTCCATATTTAATTGTACTGTATTCGTAACTTTTTGTGTTATTCTACTACATATATTTCGTTATTCTATTTTGTGTTATTCTGTACATACTACACATTCTTGTGTTTAGGCAGCTGTTGGGCAAAAAATATTTACGGTATTAAAAAAAGGAATAATACAAGATTTAAAATCACTTTGGAAACATACATTGGTATCAATAACAGTAGTTAAAGTAGTACAATTATTGCTGAACAAAAATTTAAATCAATCACTATAATTAGACAAAATAAATGAGTGTGTTCAGGATGCATATATATACAGTATGCCCATACTGTATAAGTACGCATGTATATACTAATATAAAAAGGGTGGCCATAATTAAACTGCAAGTGTTCAAGGGGTGCTGGAGAGGAAACCACTGGGAATATTCCAGTGAAATTTGGTATCTACACGTTTCAGAACATGCGCAAGTCAAATATGCAAGAAAAAAATCGCCATTTTCACCCTATAGATGGCGCTGTTCCGTGTTTCAATGCTTATCGATGGCATATTTGCAAATTTTAAGCTGAACGAACAGTATAAAAATAAGACCACATTGAGTAATGGTCATTCATGACTCTGAATAAGAAGGAACGTGCATTGTTAGTGAAGATATTCGATGAGAATGGTAGCAATTATTCAGCTACTCTGAATGAATACCGGCGTATGAAACGATTAAGAAGAGTTCCAATGAGTGTGTCAATGGATTGAAAAATATGATTTCTAAATTTGAAGAAACAGAACTTGGCATCATTCCAAGCACAAGAGGGGCGGCACGCGTCCCGTAAATGCGGAGTACAACAAATTGATGACGCTATTGCTACTACGAGTAACAGTTCAGGAGCCAGTATGCTGCAAAAAGTGAGAGCAAGAAGTGTGACCGGACATTATCTCTTCCCTAGTCAACTGTGCCTAAAGTGTTGCGCCACATTCTTCGGCGTTATCCCGTGTCAAATTTAAATGCTTCAAGCATGTGATTGCATCTGGTGGTTTGCATATTGAGCGCATCATGTGATAATTTCATTGGATAAATAATGGTTTAATTGTTTTCCAAAGTGTCTTTATGGATAGTTTAATTTGTGATTTTAATTTACGTTAATTTTTGATTGCATGGTACTGTAAAAAAATAATTACTGAAGCGAATTGTGTGGAATTTTGATAAAATGTAAGTGATGTTTTATATTGCTTATATGCCTCTTAGAATGTCATTATGTTCTGTCTATCTGTTTTAAAAGTTGTATATGCCACTGGTAAGCGTTGAAATAGGTTACAGCGCCACCTACCGGGTGAAAATGGCAGTTTTGTTTTCTTTGCATATTTGATTTGCGCATGTCCTGAAATGTGTAGATACCAAATTTCACTGGAATATTCCCAGTGGTTTTGTCTCCAGCATCCCTTGAACACTTGCAGTTTAATTATGGCCACCCTGTATATACGCATTTGCTAATGCGTGTCATTTTAATTAAATAATAAAAAAATTTGTAGCTGAAATAAATGACTAATAATTACATTTAATTTTAATACAGATATTATTTTTAAAAAATGTCCTTATACTCTTTAAGAAAAATGAATATAACTATACAAATTATGCTTTTTATTTTAAAAAATATTTATTCAAACTATTATTTTGGAAGATGTTGTAATAAGTTCATATGACACTTTTCAATCCAATCATAAAAACACGATTTTTAAACATTTTTGCAATGCAAACATTTCTTCTTAGAATTAAACAAATATATCGGATAATATTGATATACATATGCATATTCTTTTCTAACTCTCTCTTATAAATACTAGCAAAAAAAAAAGAGGCAACATTACAGAAGAGATTGTTTTATTGAAATAAAGCGCGTGAAGCTCATACTAGGGTAATGAAAAAAATAAAAATAAAACGATATAGGATCCTTCAATATGTAGTTATTGCACGTTAAATGCTAAATTCAGAAACAAGGGAAACCCTCTAAAATCATTCCATTTTTGGATATTTCAATGTACTGAGTAATGCATATCCTTTATCTCAATTTTCGATACATTCTACCACGCATCCTTACAATACTGCTTTTACTTAGTGTCTGTTTAGGATACAGAATGGAACGATCTACCATGCTCAATAAAATTTTATTTGGCGAAAATTATCTGATATTTCAGACCAAAATAAGCACTATCCATAACATTGATATAATCTAGATTCAAGCGAGCCGTTTAAAATCAATATTATCCTGCAAAAAAAAAAAACCTTCAAGCTAATTTGGCATAAAAGATAACGCAACTTATAGCAGAGTCTCCCGGCACACTCTCGAACTATTTATTAATGTTGCAGTCACGATGACCAAAGATAAACCAGGTGTAGAAAGATACAGTCATACTCACTACAGATTTCTCTCCTAATATCAAACCACGGTAAAATCCTTGCACAGCTCACTGCTATATTTGGCGATAAAAGTTTTTGGCCAAACTTCGCCTTTTTTAAAATGGCGTCAGAGACGAAAACAAGAGGGGAAAACATGGTTTTCATGGTGGCGTCAAAAGACGAAAACGTCGAAAAAAACGTGGATTCTAAAAATGACAACATATGAAACATCAAATAAAAAAAAAATATTAAATGCAAATTCTTTCCAAATTTCGAACATCCATACAACATCTTTCATTCATACAAAAAACAATCGCTACTTCCATAGCTTTTATTCAGAAGAAAATACATTTGTTGTGTTTTAAAAACAAAACGTGGTTTCTAAAACGGTTTCTACGAGAAAAACTGAAAAATCGTCCCTTCTTTAACGCAACATTGGGGGAAAAAATCCGATATGAATGCTTTGGGCTGATGAAATAACGATCTCCATTTCTTCAAACACAAATTATTTTTATATTTCGGACATCCATACGAAACATTTTTCAATCGTTCACTTATTCACAAAGCAATCTTATTTCTTTTTTACTTCTTTCATTCAAAAGAAAAAATATCCATTCATTGATATTCAAAAATTAAAACGTGGTTTCCAAAATGGCTTCAAGAAGAAAACAGAAAAACCGTTGTTTCTAAGATGCAATAGCGAGAAAAACATCGTCCAAATTGAATTTATCACGCATTTCCTTTATCTCTCACAAACATTCGTTCCGCAGTTGTTTCATTAAAAAAAATCCACTCATTCTTTCACTTTCAGCTTTTTAAAAAAATCTCTTACGCAGCCGCTCAAGATGACCATCGAAAGAAAAAATAACCGTTGTCCTAATACTGAAAAACTAAAAAAAAACATCCGGTCAGAGTAGGTTATTATTTTCCTAAATTATGCAGGGTTGCCATATTGTAAACTGTATCGCCAAAAATTAGACACCAAAAAAATTTGGCGTCATAAGTGGGTCGTGCTAGGATTCAACAAAAATGATAAGTAGTAGATGTGTACCTCAATGAACGAAAGACTAATTGGAACTGCTGTTTACTGCTCAAAGACTGATGCTGAAGGCATTGCCAAACACTTTTCAATTTCTGTCCCTTGACAAAATGTGGATCGATTACGCTAATTCTTTAGGCAACCCTAAGTGTTAAAGGTATGATGGATTTTAAGAGTTGATTTCGCAACATCAAATCACCATGAGATATAAAATTCTATCACAGGTAACACAGATTGGATAGAAGACAATAATTCCATGTGTCCAATTAAGGCTTGTCACACAATTATCCTATTTCCCAGTAGCTCCTGCATCTTTGACTTTTCAGATTATTCATTTTACTGATGAGTTTCTTTGAACAAATATTGCTACTGTAGCGGTGGTATCTATATAAGCCAGTAGCAGCCTCCGGACTGAAGTGATCATTTTGGTCTACTGGTATGTTACGTGCTTACGGAACCAAAGGTACTTGGTTCTGTCCTTCGGATAAGTGCACCACTTCATTGGTCACCCTGGCTGAACTAAGAAAAAGCATAACCTTCTGAACTGTCGTGGTGCCATCTACTCGCAAACAGAGCAAAATACACTCGTCTGATTCACTTGACGCACCAAAGTCATCCAACTCACTTCATGCAGCAAAGCTATCCGACTCACGCGACGTAACTCTTCCAATCAACAGCAACAACTCACTCGATCGCCATAACAACTATATATTTCATTCGCCTATCCACCAAATCACTGGTGGGGGAGTTTATAGCGGTGGTGTCCGTATAAACCAGTAACAGCCTCCGGGCTGACGTGATCATTTTGGTCTACTAGTTTGTTACATAATTACGGAAACCAAGTTACCGCGTTCTGTCCTCCAGATAAGCGTGCCACTTCGCTACTAATACATTTACACAACTATGTTAGTAAGATGCAGTTAAATGCTTGTTATTTGGAATGATCAGGCAACTTCACACGTCCTGATTTACGACCAAATCCAAATTCTTTCAGTTAGTTATAACATGTTAGGGAATGTGTGTGTTATAATAATCGGCCCTAAAGAATTTCTAATCTAGCATCATAAGAAGACAAACTGTCCACAAAAGTTAGCTCTATTGTACAATGATAGTTGCACAAGTGAAAAATGCAAAAACCGAAGTTATAAATCATCAACCACGGATATTAAATCACTTGTGCACTTCAAATAAAGAAAATTGACTTAAAATTATTCGATATATAAATATGTTATTTTCTAAGGTGCTTTTTTATTTTATTTTATTTTTTAATACGCGAAAAACAGTTTTTGCTAACATAATACATGCGGTATAATAAAATATAATGCAATATAATATATACAAATATGAGTGCGTTATAACTAGTTTTTTAATATTTAGTGGTTTTAGTAATTAAACAAATTATTCATAATTTACACGAGAATATCTAATTACGCAGAGGTACATATATACTTTAATACCTTATTAAAATCAGCCGTATAAAATCCTTGTCCCATTCCCAAGTAGAATGAAGTTGGCATTAGAAGTATGAACTCTTTACTTTTAGCCAGTTTATATGTAGCCATAAGTAGATTTACATGGAAAGATACTTCTTCTTTTTCTTTTTGTGTTTCCAGGGAATCAAGAAACAAAAGCACCAAAAGAACACAAACAATACCTATGCACAAAAAAGTACCTACGAGAATATATCTTATTTTATTACTTGGTTCTACAAGATTATGCTTGAAGCACGCTGATTCGATATTGCAGTAATTAGCACCACATACACAACTTGTAATACTTGTGTAGTTTTGAGTTACGTCACTTTCCAAAACATAATATGACAGTATATTGCTCCACATGAAGCACGACAGGAATGCGCTACCGTGGATACCGAAAAACAGAGCTGTTGTAGATTCAATGAGTTTTCTTTTCCTATTTTTCTGTTTCATTCCGAGTGATTGCCCGAATTTCAATATGCCTTTTTCCTTATTTAGTGAAATGGAGGTCTTCTCATCATTATTGGCATCATTATGTTCGATGTCTCTGATGTCATAATTATTATCGAAATGATTTGGTAAATGAAACTTTTGGTAATCATCCTTATTTAAATTTGCAATAGATGTTAAATTTGGAATATTACCGTTTGCAATGCTATTTCTTCTACCATACTGATGTTGGAATGACAGCAACTTTACATTATTTTCTTTTTTATTACGATTACAATTTAGGTGATCGCAAGAATAGCTTCGAGTTTGTTTTGGTTTGTCAGAATAACTATCAGGCAACGTAGTGCTTGAGCTATTGTTATAAATGACACAATCAGATTTGTCGATATTTTTATTTTTCAACACTGCATTAGCATACATGACAGACAAATCATTCAAATAAATAGCTTGAGTTCCCCAAAAGAGAGCTGCACCGAACCCCATGCATATTGATGCAAGAATCAATGTACTAAATTGAGGATAAAAATTAGAAGCCGTATATGGAAGGTACATCATCGTAGATATCACTAGAGTTACTTTCTTTCCTAATTTCTTTATGACATACTTAGGAAATAGTACTGCACTAATGCAAAAGCAAATGTAATTTACAGCTTGGGATATTACACCTGCTCCTTCTTCACGATTCATTGTACTTTGAAGCATTGCTAGACCGTTAAAAGATGTAAAAAGTAAAAGAACGCTAGCACAAAGAACGATGAAATTCTTCAAAATCCTTCCTCTACCATAGTTTTTAAACGAAGAATATATTACCACAGAAGAGTTCTCTTGACAATCTGGATATTCAGGTTCAGATTTCATATTTAATCAGTAAGTATGCTGAAGTTCAAGCATTGATGCTACCTGCAAAATTATAATAAGTGTTTATTATAGTTTTTATTTTATCAAACAAATTTATGATTTCGTAGTATTTAAATTTATTTTATACACAAAATATACAACACATTTTCTTTTTGCAGTTGTGTTTCAATGAATTTGAATCTATACCGATATATTTAAATAAATATTTGCAGAATCGGGAAATTATAAAGATATTGCTAATGATTCATGTATCATAGACATGTGGAGTTTATTTTGAATTATTTATAAATATGCTTATAAATAATAAATGAATATATATATTTGAAAATGGCCGGGTGGGTGGCATGGTTGGCTTGTCGTTGGTCTTCTGCACCTAAGGTTGCAGGTTCCATCCCGGCTTAAGTCGATGGATTTTCATGATTCAGAAAATTGACAGCGGCCATTTAATATGATTATATGGCATAAAAAGATCCCTAAAGTGCCTGTTTGGCTTTGGTGCTCTTGAAAAAATTAAAACCTAGTACACAGGTTCGCATCGTCAGAGCTCAGAGACTTCCAGGGAGGAAACTATACGTTAATATTACCTTCGGCGATTGGTATTCACCGCAATGGTGCCGCACTAAAAGGAGATACTAGCCTCCGGGGAACATACTAGGTCTGTGCAATAATAAAACACCTATCCGCAGGCGGGTAGAAATTTTTAAAAAATGTTTGAAAATGCTTTTACATTTTATTTACACAACATGACATTGAAAATACACGAAAAAGGAAAGGACGGGAAGTTTTGCATATTTCATGTTGCCACACCTTGCCGAGTAATGAAAATTATATGAAACTCACAGCTCTTCCTCTCACGTTAAGTAACAGAAGAGACGAATCCTGATGGCTGAGCAATGTCGGTGTTATTTCTAATAGGAAAATCATTGTGGGTATTTTCCATTTGTCTCAAATGATGCTTGTGAAAGCAAAAAATGCCAGGACGCCACAAGCAGAAATCATTACGGAAAAGAGACGATTTAACGAAAAGCATATGGTGATTGAACTGAAAAAAGAGAGTTGGTCTAAATGACAAAGCTCAACTGACACCTACCTTTGTATGTTTAACATACATCCGCAGTCGTAAAGATGATTGGAATAGGTAAAAGTGACAAGTTTCAGAATGGGCATTAAGGTAGAGTGATGAGAACTGGGGTGGATCAATGCATTCACTGACGGGCAACTAGAACATTGCAAACCATTTTAAAGCATGTGCCAGGCATTCTTGATGTTTGCATATTGATCAGAATCCTTTCGAATAAACTGGTTCTCATACGAATCACGCTTTTTCTTGTCTGTTGTACGAGTTGCCGTGTACAAGGGCGGCACCGACACACAGTGGTCAGTTTTCCCGATCTAGCACACGGAAATTATTTTATAGCTTTGAAGTCTTCATAATTATATCTAATGAGGAAAAATCGTAGTAATTAATGTAAATTCGTTATTCCCTTTTGTTTTTAACAAGAAATAAGGTTAATAGGGTCTTAATTAATTTATGTCAAGTTTGAATTTGATCAAGAATAAATGTTTGCTGAGGGGAACTAGTTTTTAAGCAAGGATCTAAGGATATTAACAGAAGCAGTAATTTGACACATGGAAGAATAAGAAATAGATCAGCATGTGTTAAAAAAATTAAATTTTAGCATAAACAAATACAATCAAACATAACAATGTACATATACAATAAAGGTTTAGAAGGACTCGGCACCCTTTAAGCCTTTTTTTATTTATGTACTTACAAGTTATATTTTAGCATTTCCTATAATGTTTCTATTTAAGAAAATGATACGAGATAAAATTTTGCACATATTATTCACAAAATTTTACAAATTTTATTTTTTTAAAAACAATTTAAAATTTCTTAAAGTTTTATTCTTTTTGTGTTAATTAATATTTTGTAATATTTCTAAGAATATTTTAAACAGCTTTAGGAATCGATTTTACAAAATCTTAATTAATTTTGGAGAAAAAATAATAAAATGATATACATGCTAAAATTTAAACAAAAGCCTAGTATCTCCCACATTTAAAGTTTTTTTGCTTCACATAACATCGAAATATTATATTTTTATGAAAAACAAATGATGGAAAAACTAAAATTATACAATTATTACCCTGGCGAACCTTTAGATGTCTACCATGCATCAGCTTTAAACCTCGCTTTCAGTAATATAATGCTATTTTGGGTATCAATTTGTTTTAAAACATCTTCCTGAACTTTGGTTAATTCTACATAAGGTTGTCGTAGCCTCTCGCTACCTCTAAGATTATCAACTCCCCTTCGGTTATTACCTGAATTTGGATGTGTTGAATTCATAATAAATCACTACTTATTTTAACAAATCAATCTTTTATTTATTGACTTTTCTTAATTAAGAGATTACACAAATACTATTCAATTTTAAGAACAATAAAACACAGTGGAGAATGAGAAGGATTCAATAATCATGAACGACGGAATAATATCTGAGTCTACGAAGGGACGACGCGTACAATTACAGCTACACACTTATACTTAGTTGGAACAATTAAAACTAACCTGATTTCTTATGTTATGGCAGGCTCGTCTAGCTGCTTCCTTAATATCTTGATTGGATTCCTTTAATAGGCGACTTCTTTCTCTGCTATTTCGCAGTTCTTTTATGAACTAATTTTATCCACAACGGTACAATAGACTCTACTCACAACGTCTACGTTTACACTTGAAAAAACACTTTCTCATTTCATTTCATTCTCTTTTCTAACTCGCTAAACCCGAACTTATATAAAATATCTCATTTGCATAAATCACGCTTTGGCTCCCGGTGGAGATTGGTTGAAAAAAATAAAACATTTAAAGAATATATGAGAAGGTTAGTGAAACGCGTAAGAACCCGTCACAAGGTGTGGTAAACAAGCGCTTCCGTTGGAACCTCTGCTGATATTTCATCAATGACGATACCAGGAGGATAACAGTTAATTTTAGACTCTATAAGCTTATTATAGTTGGGGTTGATATCAGTCGGGAACTCTTTGATATTTCCTTTTATTCTATTATATTAGCCTTTTGGTGTCGATATAAAGAGCCAAGGCTTGGTCAGGAGTCATTTTTTTTCGCCCATTCTAACTGTCGGGCTCTATAAGCATTTCTTCATGCGAGTAGCTCGTCTAGGTGAGCAAGTAGTCGCTTGTTTCAAAATTAAGGTAGCATCTCTTTCCCCATCTGATTGCATTGGCATTCTTGTTGCAAATGCTAGTTCTTGCTTGCTTGCTGAAGCAAAAAGAGGACGTATGCTTTCCCTCTTTGCCGTGGCTTTGCATTCCCCAAATGATTTTGAGGGTTGACCTGGAGTTGTTTGGATGGTATAAATCTTACTCTCCCCGACAACCACGCATCATTCAACTTGGAGAAGAACTTTTCATTTCTACGGCATCTCATCTATTTCCCCCCACAAACGAGCAGAAATTTTTAAATATTTTTTTAAATTAAAATTGCAGCTGGTCCTCATATTTATCAAAGTCCGTTGTAGTCCTAACAATACTCAAAACAGTATTAGTTTTGCGCTTGGGATCTTGCTCTTTCTTCCACACATTGAATAAGGCATGCCGAGTAATACCATCGGCCAACGCTGGACAAAAATCATAACTATGGGAGTTGCAAAAAGTAGCAGCTAAATTTGGTATTAAATTAAAGGACCACATCTACTCTATGTGACTTAAGTGTTACTGTGATCAATCCGTGTCAATCCCAAAAGTTCTTGTCCATTAAACACAAAAATCCAACATACGTTAGTAGTATTTACATGCTGTGCTAAATGTTATGTTTTTATAATTTTTAATCGAACTTGAACCTAATTTGAAAATCAAATCAAGAAATTACTTATCCATGGCAGGTATTTTTAAAAAAACAAGCTAACATCTGCAAAATCTTTTTCAGACGAAACGATTGAACTTTCGACTGGAAAATGAGGCTCGCAAGTGTTTCTTGTAGAAAGAACAAACCCGATATATACCGATGGTTGTTGAAAATTTCCATTCGCGTACTGACAAAAAATTTTTACCACATGTCTAGGGAACTCAAGAGGACCATAAACTGTGGGTTGTTTTTTTATTTCCGCGCAGTTTCATTTTTGGGGTTTCCGTGCTCCAGATCGGGAAAACTGACCACTGTGCGACATCGTGATAAGCTCTATCTGACCCATATTTTGAATTTTCCATGTGACTACCCGAATAGCGTACGACAACCTGTCACCTCTGGTCCTTTTTCAAGACATTATGCCGATCCAATGAAAAGTGGAGGTTGTGGTACGATAGATTACACTTCCTTTACTTAGTCGATGTGTCTGTCGATAACTTTTACCAGTTACTTATCCAACAACCACGCAACTACATTCTTCTATGTTTGCTGTCTAATGGGAGAACAGTTTCTTAGTCATTGTTCTACCCTGATTTCTCACTAATAGAATATCTGTTGGGTTACTCAAATAATTCAGCCAAAATAAATTGGCCTTTCTTGTTTAAATACATGCCCGAAAACAAATGCATCATAAAGATGTGACGGATCTATACGGTTTTTCACTGACTTCTTCTTTTTATCTGTAAAGCAAATTATTTATTTCAACCAACCTTCAGCGAAAACTAAACGTGCTTTATGTAAATAAGGAATATTATATAAATTCGGTTTTCCCGAGTTGAAGAGAGCGAAGTAGGAGCTATGTAAGAGGAAGTGAGAAGTCAAGTGAATTAAAGATTGAGAAGTCGACACGTTGTTGTTGAAAAGTTAAGCGAGCCTGATACGTTTTGATGTACGCGATGAGAAGCGAATTTAAAATAGTGAAATTCACTATTACGGAGCGTGGAGTCTTCATCAATTCCTCCAGCTAAATAAAGTGCCTGAAGTTCGTCACTAAGGAACCACAGCAGTAAAATATAAGGTTAGTGACTTTGATTAAGAAAACCAGATTATTATTGTGAGGCGTTGTTGTAATTGTGAGCATTTAAGCTGTCCTATAGATTCAGTTGAAATTCTATATTATGATCCGCTTGTATTGATATCCCACCTCTTCACTCCACTCTAGTTTTTCTTAATTAGTATTGTGTTGTGTTTATTCGTAACATATTGATAAAAATCAATAAATCAGTTTGAATTGGAATCATGTCGTTAGATAAATTAATTCTTCCAACACATTTAGCCGGGTTTTCAGATAGACAGGAAGGTATTAGTGGAAGGGGTGGCTACAGGTCAACATAAAGACTTCAAGAGTAATTATATGAAGTACCACAATTTATAATGCATATGAATTTTTTATTTTGATACAATTAAGTAAAATGACAGGTGGATTTCTTTTATTTTCTTGAATAATTAAACTTTATAATCGTGTGCATGAAATGTGTTTATTACTTACTAAACTAAATTAATAACCAAATTACTGTACAATTAAAATACAAAAATTATTTCAAATTATTTGTCTTATTTACCTAATGCTATACAATATGATCAATGCTAGACATTTTTTACATCCATTAACTAGTTAATGATAATACGTCTGAAAATGTCTTAATAGAATTTAGTATGTCATTATTTGACGTGATTTTCGTGTAGCTGAACAGTGCGACGTTAATATTCACTCACTCACTTGACGTGATTTTAATTATATTTGGCTAACTTATTCATATGTCAGTCAATTGTTTCTGAGTCTCTCTAAACATGATGAAAGTTGAGATAATGCTTATATCTATTTGTAAAGGGGGAGACGTACTAGAAATGGTGTTGGTGTTTGCAAATTGGTCAGAACTTCAACCAACTTTTGCGGCATTTTGATCTCCTTCAATAATTTAGCGATATTTGACTAGTTTGCTTTCATTATTTCGTTGCATTTGAAGAATAATAACAACGAATTTATTTAAAAATTCCCCTGCTTTAAATTTTAATATCATCACCAACAATGTGTGAAATTAAATTGTTTTATTTTTTAAAATAAGCAAAGTGAAGGTCACTTTTCAACTTACACGACTGTAAGAGGTAAGTGATTGCGCTTAAATAAATCAAATCATTGCAATTTATATTTTCCTTTTTCCCGAGGTAAAAAATAACTCGATATTTTGTAAAAAGATATTAAAGGGACACTTTAAATATATGAAGCAGAAAAAAATGATATTGCTTTTAAATATATGAAATGATTCTTGTTCGAATGTAAATATTTATTCATGCCAATATGACACTTCCAAATTTATTTTTTCTATTCGAGTGCCACTTTAAATCTGAATTTTCAGCTTCAGCGGCAATTAGCTTTCATGATGAAATAATTTTTGTTGACACAACTTCACCAAGATCAGATACACGCGCCAGAGGGAAAAGAGTATTTGGCTGATAATTTTAGATCAATTGACTAATATAATTTTCAAAGTTTTAATACTGATCGAAGCCCAAAATTATGTAGAACTTTTAATCGATGGAGGTTAAATGTTTAGTAAATGGCCTCGATAAATTTTCATTCTTGCACGAATAATGAAACAGCTTGGTAGTAAAGTAATTTAATTCTTCTAAGAAGAGATATTTCTAACATTTTGTTTGTATAACTTTCATGAAATATTAAAACTTTTAGGCCCCTTCCTTTATTAGCCAGACTCTCCCCAGGCACACTCATTTGTATCTCTATTTCCACCGTCCCCTGATAACGGAAATAATATTCGAAGGAGAATAAAAAAAAATACCGTAGTTCTGATAAGATTATATATTATATATTGCATACTCGTTTGTGTGGTGCCGTTTGATGGAAAATGAGTATTGCAATCATGTTTTCAGAATATATAGAACTCTGTATAAACGTACGAACATATAGAACTCTGAGCATACCGTATATATATATATATGCACTTATATAAAACCTTGATGTTATTTGATTAATTATTTTAATAAACGTATTTAATGAAATAAAGATAAATTCTCTTATATGGATGGTGTTCTTCTCACTTTCACACAATAGAGTGTGTTTGTGTGTGTGTGTTTGTTGATAATGTATAGAACTCTCAGAATACCAGTTCGTTCAGAATATATAGAACTCTGTGTATACCACGTATATATATATATATAATATATATATATATATATATATATATATGTACATATATATCTTGATGTTATTTGATTAATTATTTTAATATACGTATTTAATGAAATAAAGATAAATTCTCTTTTATGGATGGTGTTCTTCTCACTTTCACATAATAGAAAAAAGAATGTTTTAAAATAATTATTTTAAGAGGAACTTGCGAAATACCTGTTTGTTGATAATATAATTTAATATTTTTCCTAAAAGAATCATCTGCAAGACATAAATAATTTATACAACTTTTCTAATTAGAATTTTCCTAAATAACTTTCTTCTAGAAAATTTAAAGCTAACTTTTCTCAATTAGTGTCATTAACTCAAATATAAAATGGTGTTTTTTTAAAGGTATATTTTATTTCATTTGCAGGAACAGCGATACAGGGAGCTTGATAATTCAATTATAAACTTTTTGCGTTACCTTAATACGGTTTCAAATATTATCTCGTTAAAAATTATGACCTTAAAAAATCCCATAAAGGAAATTGCTTGTTATTTAAATTTAGGAAGTACATGTGTCTATTAGTATTTTTCAGTAATATTTATTTTTGAATTGATATATTATTTTTAAATAAAGAACTACCATTCAACGATTTATGTAAGTGTTTGTGAAGAAATGTTGAATAGAAATTTTTATATTATCATAAATCTTTGAAACGCACATTTTACATAATGAAAATTCAATTATATTAAACCAAAAAATTCATATGGTCAAGTCTGTAAGACATTCAATGAACTCATTTTTATTTTGTTAATTAGATCGCGCGTTGAAACCATTTATCTTTTTATTGAATTAAATTTTTTATTTATCATAGTAAGATTGATGTAAAATTTATTTATGATAATAGAGGGAAATGAAATGTGTATGTTCCATATTAATACATTTTGAAGTAATGAATATTAGAAATTTTGACATAATATTCCATAGAAATAACATATATATTTTTAGATAACATTGACGCATACTCTCGAATTTCTTTAAATTTGCGTTTGGTGTTTTAGTGAGAGATAATCATGATATAGTAACATATAATTTATGAATAGGTATCGGAAAGTTATTTCTTGTCTTTTTTTTCAAATTTATGAAATTTTGATTATTTATATTGATTTACAGTAAGGCTAACGATACCCGCATTCTTGTTTAAATAACATTTACAATAAACTTACAAAATTGAAAAAATCACCGACAATTAACCCTGGCTTCATTTCATATGTATCTCTTCAAGTCCACGTTCCCTATTAACTTTTCTTAAATTTATACAATAAAAACAATTGCTGTTTTGTTGAAGTACGGAGAGTTCAACGTTACTGGTTTCGTACACCCAACTGTTAAAATTTTCAAATGTATTTTTATTTTAGGGACCATTGTTTGACACTACTTTTAAGAGATTGAATGTTACAAGATAGTTCATACACTGCTCAGCAGGAGTGGTGAAAGGTAGAGAAACAATACAAATTGCATAAATCTGATCATTTTTCACACACACACACAAAATTCCTACTATAAGTTCACTCTTTCCATATACATATAGATAGATCTTGTTCAATATTTCAATCGTTAATAAAATTCTTTCTATTCATCCATTCAAGTTCAAATACATTTTTAGCGCGTTTTTCACGTAGTGGAACAAAAGCGCTATTAGGACGCAAATTTCGTCTTCGTTCCATATTTTGTCGTACCTTTTTCTCAGCCAATAAGCAACCAATTGACCTCGGGTTTTCGGCATTGGGTCGCATTTGTGCCCTAGATGAGCCGAATCATATTTACATTTCCCCATAGTTTTCCCAAATTTTCCTACAAATTAAGTCACCTTGTCCGGGCTTTTGTAGCTTCTGTAAAAAAAAAAATTGTGCTTTTTTTATAGTGCTGATACAGATTTGTGTCATTCTTTTCAGCTCAATAGTAGTTAGTAACATTTAGTAACAACATTTAGTAACTCAATAGTAACATTTAGAGGAGTGGTAAAGTACTGATTTCTGTTAGTAAAAAGTTCATTAGTTGCATTTTTGTAAAATACAGCATGTGAAAAACGCTCTAAAATTACTTGGCCATGCAAATGATTGATATCTTGTTTAAAATGTATTTGAACTTGTGGATGTAAAATGTATTTGTAGTGGCTGACACTTGATGTTAACAAAGTTTTTTCAAATATTAGTTCATTAATTAAATTAAAAGTGAATACATATTAACAGACAGAAATAATAATCCAACAGTATATATATAAAGCAAAATCGTTCATTGTGCCCCTGTAGCGCAATGGTAGCACGTAGGACTTCTAATTCAAAAATCGTGGGGTCTGAACTCTACCTTGGATGATCTAATTTCTGAGAATGGATTTCTTTTTTACTATACTTTTTATTACAATAATTAAATTTAAGGAATGAATCAATAGTAACAAACAAAAAAAAGTTCAACACCATATATAGAAAGGTAA